>CAUYLG010005804.1:0-96318 GCA_963573385.1 Cacajao melanocephalus | reverse complement strand
CTGGGCATGGTGGCGTGTGCCTGTAGTCCCAGCTACTCGGGAGGCTGAGGCAGGAGAACTGCTTGAATCCCGGAGGTGGAGGTTGCAGTGAGCCGAGATCACGCCACTGCACTCTAGCCTGGCACCTGGCAACAAAGGAAGACTCTGTCTCAAAAAAAAAAAAAAAAAAATTGAATTAGGAATTTGAAATTTGCCCCGGCCCCACCGCCCTCAAAAAAGAAAAAAAGCTCAGATTCAGATGGCTTCATGGTCAGTTCTACCAAAAGTTGAAAGAAGAATTAATAGCAATCCTTCACAAATTCATACCAAAAACTAGAAGAGAGGGAACACTTCTCAATTCATTCTGTGGGGATAGATTTTCCCTAGTAGCAAGATAGGAAAGCCCAATACCTCATGTGACTCTAGCAAACACAGCAATCCTCAATGAAATACTAGCAAACCAGTTCCAGCAACATATACAAAGGATTATGTACCATAAACAAGTGAGATTCATCCCAAGTATGCAATACTGGCTTAAAATCTAAAAATCAATCTGTTCTGTTAATATATTTTAATATATTGTAATATATTAACAGAATAAAAGACAAAACACAGTCATCTCAATAGATGCATAAAACCCATTTGATAAAATTCAGTATTTTTTCATGTTAAAAATATTTAATAAACTAGGAAGAGAAGGAAACTTTTTCAGCCTGATTATGAAAAACCCATGTCTAATATATGGGATGCTGAAAACTGATTCCTTCCTCCTAAGATCAGGAACAAGACAAGGCTGTCTGCTATATCCACTTCAATTTAATATTACACTGGAGGTTCTAGCCAGTACAATGTGTCAAAAATAAGTAAATAAAAAACATCCCGATTGGCATGGAAGAAGTAAAACAAGCTCTATCCTAAATTACTGATTTTATAAATAGGAAATCCTAAAGAATCCACAAAAAAAGCTATTAAAACAAATAGGTTAAGCAAGTTTGCAGGATACAAGATAAATACTCAAACATTACATGTTATTCTATACATTAGCAATGAACAATCCAAAAATGAAATCGGACCAGGCATGGTGTCTCATGCCTATAATCCCAGCACTTTTGGAGGCAAGGTGGGTGGATCACTTGAGTCCAGGAGTTCAAGACCAGTCTGGCCAACACGGTGAAACTCCATTTCTACTAAAAATACAAAAACAGCTGGGGCATGGTGATATGTGCCTGTAATCCCAGCTACTAGGGAGGCTGAGGCAGGAGTATCACTTGAACTTGGGAGGTGGAGGTTGCAGTGAGCCAAGATTGCACCACTGCACTCCAACCTGGGTGACAGTGTGACTCTGTCTCAAAAAAAACAAAAACAAAAAAAATCAATAACTCCATTTACAATAACATCAAAAATATTTAGAGATTTCTTAAAAAGAAATACAAGAATGAAAATTATAAAATATGGTTAAAGGAAATTTAAAAAGATGTACATGGGAAGAAAACCCATATTCATGGATTGGAAGACTTGATAAGATGACAATACTCTTTTAGTACAGATTCAATGGATTCACTCTCCATCAAAATTCTAGCTGGCTTCTTTGCAGAAATTGACAAGTTGATCCTAATACTAATATGAAAATTCAGAGAACCCAGAATATCCAAAACACTTTTTCAAACAATGAACAAAGTTGAAGGACTCACACTTCCTGGTTTCCAAAGTTACTATACACCTACGGTAATCAAGATTGCATGTAGGAGTGGCATATGACAGACTGTATCTCCCCTAGATTTTATATGTTGAAGCTCTAACCCAAAATGGGACTATATTTAGAGATAGTGCCTATAGGAAAGAGTTAACTAAAGTTAAACAGTGTCATGAGGGTGGGGCCCTAATGTGATAGAATTGGTAATTTTAAAAGAACAGGAATTGAGAGAGCACTATTTCTCTTCACATGCATATGCCAAGGAGAGGCCATGTGAAGACACAGAGAGATGGCAGGCATCTCCAACTTAAGGAGGAAGCTCTCACCAGACACCAGTCAGGCCAGCACCTTATCTTAGATATGTCAGCTCCAGAACTGTGAAAAATAAATTTTTGTTGTTTAAGTTACCAGTCTATGTTAATTCTTTTTTTTTTTTTTTTTTTTTTTTTAGACAGAGTCTCACTTTTTTAGCAGGCTGGAGTGCAGTGGTGCAATCTTGGCCCTCCAACTCCCTGGTTCAAGCAGTTCTCTTGCCTCAGCCTCCCGAGTAGCTGGGATTATAGGCACACACCACCATGCCCAGCTAATCTTTGTATTTTTAGTAGAGATGGGGTTTCACCGTGTTGGCCAATATGGTCTCGATCTCCTGACCTCGTAATCTGCCTGCCGTGGCCTCTCAAAGTGCTGGGATTAAAGGCGTGAGCCACAATGCCTGGTCAGGTATCTTTTTAAATCTTGCATGAAATTATGTCACTGTTCTGTTGATAAACATCTTGTGACTGCATTTTCTCTAAAAGTTCAAATCTCTTGACATATGTATGATATCCACCATAATCTGATTTCAGTTTACCTTTCCAGCTACATCACTCACTATACTCTAATCACACTGACAATAGAAACCTGTACTTACCAAATCATAGTCTTGAAGTGGCAATACACAAGTAACCACCAACATCATGTATTGGTGGCAGCGTTGATTCTCATATATAAAATTATCCTTTGAGTTTATAAAATGAAACTTCACAAACAGGGGAAGTTTTATATTTATTCTTCCAATATATTTCCAGTATTTTCTCATGTACCCTCTGTTTTAAGAAAGAAAAAAGTCTTTCTCCTACCCCCCAGTTCTCCCCATATTTGCCTGTTGAAATCTTTTTTATAGCCAGGATTACAGTGATCTTGTTAAAGAAGAATTCAGTCTGTTTGTGCTCTGTAACAGCAGTCCCTAACCTTTTTGGCACAAGGGACCAATATGGTGGAATACACTTTTTCCACAGACCATGGCTGGGATGGTTTCAAGATTATTCAAGTGCATTACATTTATTGTGCACTTTATTACATATGTGTGTGTGTGTGTGTGTGTGTGTGTGTATATATATATATATATATGTTTTTGTTTTTTTTTTTTTTTTTTGAGACAGGGTCTCCCTCTGTCACCCACGCTGGAGTGGAATGGCAGATCTTGGCTCATTGCAACCTGGACCTCCAGAGTTCAAGCAATTCTGGCTGAGCCTCCCGAGTAGCTGAGACTACAGGCATGTGCCACCACGCCTGGCTAATGTCTGTATTTGTAGTACAGATGGGGTTCCGCCATGTTGGCCAGGCTTTTATTTTTATTATTATTACATTGCAGCATATAATGAAATAATTATACAACTCCCCATAATGTAGAATCAGTGAGAGCACTGAGCTTGTTTTCCTGCAACTAGACAGTTCCATCTGGGAGTGATGGGAGACAGTGACAGATCATCAGGCATTATTCTTCTAAGGGACCATACAACCTAAATCCCTCACGTGTGCAATTCACAATAGGGTTCATGCTCCTATGATATGATAATCTAATGCCGCCGCTGCTATGTCAGGAGGCAGAGCTCAGGCAGTAATGTGAGCCATGGGGAGAGGCTGTACATACAGATGAAGTTTCGCTCGCTGGCCTGCTGCTCACCTCCTGCTGTGCAGCCCAGTTCCTAACAGGTCACGGACTGGTACTGGGCCTATACCTAGGGGCTGGGGACTCCTGCTCTATAAGTCTTCTCAGAGTTAATCACTCCACTAATTTCCTCTTGTACTTTGTTTGTACCTATTAGATTGTTTATCAATACTTAACATTTAAATTCTCTACTCACCCTGGACTTATCACAATCTAATTTGTATTACAGTTAATTGTATATTAATATTTATCTATCATTCCTTCTAGATTTTGACCCTTTTTCTTGAAGTCATGAAATGATTCTATTTATCTTTGAGTAATTCTACCTTCCTAATTATTTATACTGCCAGCTCGTAGCACAAAGAGTTACACATGTTAGAAGCTTAAAGATGTTTCTGGAATAGAAATAAGTTGAAAAGGCAACTGAAAGCAAATTCAAACTGTAGATGAAGAAAACTGCTTTTGAAACTAGTTACTACCATATATTAAGTAAAGTTGTCAACAACAGAAAAAGTTTTCCATTATATGTGTGCTTTTTATGGTGCTTTAAAAGCTTGTAATCCTAGACCTAGTCTTGCAGATTTATATATACTCCATACAGAAACCAAGATCATAAATACTAACTCAGTGAATAAAATGCAAATTACATATCAACAAATACAGATGATGGATAGATTCACTTAATGGTGGTTAAGGAAGGAATGTTTTCATTCCCAACAAAGAACTAAACACTTTAGGTGGTTTTGAAGAAATTAGAAGATGCAAAGTTCTTAATGAAGTAAATATATAATGAAGACCAGAGAATCTCTTAATTATAATTTTATTATCAAACTGAGAAGGGCATGAGGAAGCCATTATATCTTTTGTGATGAATTTCATGGAGAAAATTGATTTTTTTTTTTTTAAGACCAAGTGGCACGATCTTGCCTCACTGCAACCTCTGCCTCCCAGGTTGAAGCGATTCTTCTGCCTCAGCCTCCTGAGTAGCTGGGATTACAAGTACACACCACCTCACCTGGCTAATTTTTGTATTTTTAGTAAAGACAGGTTTTCACCATGTTGGTCAGGCTGGTCTCAAACTCCTGACCTCAGGTGATCCACCCACTTTGGCCTCCCAAAGTGCTGGGATTATGGACGTAAGCCACGGTGCCCAGCCAAGAAATTGGATTTTAAGGACAATTCAAATGCCTAGGAAAAGACTGATTAAGTACTTGCAGAAGAATGTTTCTAGTATCAAGGAGATATAATGGAAAGGACATAACTTTTGACATCTGATGGCTTTAGTTTCAAATCTCACCTTTACTACTTAGAAATTGTAACATTGTTGAAATTATTTAGCCTTAGAATATTACTTTCCTTTTCTGAAAGTAAAAATTATAACATGTACCTTGCATATTTATTCTGAAAGTTGTTGATATTATTATTATCGTTATCATACAGTAGTCACAGTCTGTGAAATAAAAGATGGATTTTAAACATTAATTTCAGAGTATGAAGCTTGGCAGGTGCAGGGCTTACGCCTGTAATCCCTACACTTTGGGAGGCAGAGGCAGGTGGATCATGAGGTCAGGAGATCAAGACCATCCTAGCCAACATGGTGAAACGGTCTCTACTAAAATACAAAAAATTAGCCGGGGCTGGTGGCGTGTACCTGTGGTCCCAGCTATTTGGGAGGATGAGGCAGGGGAATCACTTGAACCCAGGAGGCAGAGGTTGCAGTGAGCTGAGATTGCACCACTGCACTCCAGCCTGGCAACAGAGCGAGACTACATTTCCAAAAAAAAAAAAAGAGAAAGAAAGAAAGCCCTCAGACATCATAAAAGAATAGCAGTTGATAAACTGTTAAAAAACAATACTTGGAGAGTTAGCTTGGCCATGCTAATGAAAGATAATGAAGGGAGATGCTAATAAATATAATAAGGAGTTTAAACACAATATTGATAATTATCCAGTCTTTAATACTGAGAGTGGAACACAGAAGTTAAAAAAAAATGAGTCTTATCTCATGAACTAAAACAGAGTAGTCCAAAGGGTATCCATATTTTTACAAAAATCAAAAACAAAAATCTGATTTATAAGGATAAATATTTCAGAGACTAGTACTTCCCTAATACATATTCTCCTTGAAATCTCTACTTTTTAGCTGGGCACATTGCCTCTTAGGACAGATAGATCTAGCATTCTCTGCAATTGAGTGTGACCATTTGACTATATTCCGGCAAATAACATGCAAACAGACGTATTCTCTGAAACCTTTCAGAAAATTTCTTTAAGGACACCAGGCATATGCCCTTTGCCCCTTCCTACTTTATCTCTTTATTCTGCTGCTTGGAACGTAGATGTAATAGCCAGAGCTACGTATGAAACTATGAGAGTGAAGGCCTTGTCATCAAGAACTGTGAGGCTAAAAGCAGGAAGAAGCCTCATTCCTAGACTTTGGGATAACTACTATACCTGCCCTATATTGACTATCTCTGGACTTTAAACTTTGTCTTATTTAAGCCACTATGCTTTGGGGTATGTTTAACTGATGTAATCATTATGGTTTATTTTCTAAATGAGACTCATCTTCCTTGTTGATACTCCCAAAAAAGCAGTGACATTTTATCTCCCAGAAAGTGGTTTTCCTAATACTAAATTCTACAATTTTCCTATGCATTTCCTTATTTAATAGTTGTTGAATCTAAAGTTGGGGCTGGGCATAGTGGCTCACACATGTAATTCTAGCACTTTTGGAGGCTGAGGCAGGTGAATTACTTGAGATCAGGAGTTGGAGACCAGCCTGGCCAATATGGTAAAATACATGTCTCTACCAAAAAATACAAAAATTAGCCGGATATGGTGGCATGTAAACGTAATCCCAGCTACCAACAGGCTGAGGCACAGAAGTCTCTTGAACCCAGGAGGCGGAGGTTGCAGTGAGCCAAGATCATGCCACTGCACTCCAGCCTGGGCAACAGAGTGAGACTCTGTCTCAAAGAAAAAAAAAGAAAAGAAAAATAAAGTTGGAGGCGAATGGCAAAGTGAATTGAAGAATACATGCTGTAGAGTCAGACAGACTTGGTCAAGTTCTTATTTTCTCACTTATTAGCTATATAATCTGGGACAAGGTTCTTAACCACTCTCCAATCTTGATGTTGAGATAACAGATCTAAAATATCTGGTACCTAGTAGGTTCCCAGTAAATACTCTGTTTTTTCTCAGCTGAATTTTAAGACCCAGTTCAAATACTATTTTCTCAAACATATTTCTTTAATTTCCTACTTAGAAATTGCTGTGGACTAAATTGTACCCTCCCTACCAACTTCATGTATTGAAGCCCTAACCCCAAATAAGACTGTAATGGGAGATAGGGTCTTGAAGGAGGTAGTTGAAATTAAATGAGGTCATGAAAGTCAGGCCCTAATCTAATAGGATGGGTGAATTTATAAGAAGAGAAAGAGATACCAGATATGCTCATGCAAGCAGGAAAAGCCATGTGAGAACACAGCAAACGGCATCCATTTGCAAGTCAAAAAGAAAGGCCTCACCGTAAACCAACCAATCCTACTGGCACCTTGATCTTGGACTTCTAACCTCCAGAATTGTGAGAAAATAAATTTCTATTGTTTAAGACACCTCAGTCTGTGGTATTTTGTAATGGAAGCCCTATCAGACTAATAAAGAAGTCCTCAAAACATACCAATTTGTTATGTCTCTCCTTATATCACTTTTTTAAAGTTGCTTTGGTTTTTTTAAGAAGCTACCTCGGCCAGATGTGGTGGCTCATGCCTGTAATCCCAGCACTTTGGGAGGCTGAGGCAGGCAGATCATGAGGTCAAGAGATCAAGACCATCCTTGCCAACATGGTGAAACCCTGTCTCTACTAAAATACAAAACATTAGCTGAGCACAGTGGTGTGCACCTGTAGTCCCAGCTACTCAGGAGGCTGGGGCAGGGGAATCCTTGAACACCTGGGATGTGGAGACTGCAGTGAGTGGAAATCGCACCACTGCACTCCAGCCTGGCAACAGAGCGAGACTCTCTCAAAAAAAAAAAAGTTACCTTGTAATTATATGTATATGTCTTCTCTACTGTAGTATTAGATTGGCAAAAACAGGAATCTTGTTTTATGAATCTTCCTTCCATAGTACCCAACAATATATTGAACTTCTGTGTTATTTATTGTTTTTTTGTTTTTGTTTTTTGAGACGGAGTCTCACACTGCATTAAGGTACAGTGGTGCAATCTCAGCTTACTGCTACCTCCGCCTCCTGGGTTCAAGCAATTCTCCTACCTCAGCCTCCCAGGTAGATGGGACTACCAGTATGCACCACTATGCCCGGCTAATTTTTGTATTTTTAGTAGAGACAGGGTTTCACCATGTTAGCCAGGCTAGTCTTAAACTCCTGACCTCAAGTGATCTGCCTGTCTTGGCCTCCCAAAGTGCTAGGATTACAGGCATAAGCCATCACACCCAGCCATCTGATACATTTATTTTGGATGAACATTCAGAAACTGAGGCTGGGCACAGTGGCTCATGCCTGTAATCCCAGCACTTTGGGAAGCTGAGGAGAGAAGATAGATTGCTTGAGCCCAGGATTTGGAGACCAACATGGGCAACATAGTAAGACCCTGGCTCTAAAAAAAAAAAAGTTTACACAATTAGCTGGATATGGTGGCACACACCTCCAGTTTCAGCTAGGAACTAGCCTGAGATTGGAAGATGTCACTTGAGCCCAGGAGCTTGAGGTTGCAGTGAGCTAAGATCACACTACTGCACTCCAACCTGGATGAAAGAATGAGACCCTGTTTCTTTAATATTAATAAGTTGAACTTGCAAAAATGGGTTATTATTAATGTTAATCAGAAGTAAGACTTCCAATCCTCTTTATTTGGAGATTTTATATGGTTAGGGAGATACATATAGGTGCCAAATTGAAAAGATAGGGACTGTGACTGTTTTGTGTGTCAATAAGGTTATAGTACCCAGTTATTCAACCAAATACTAATCTAAGTGTTGCTATGAACATACCTTGTAGATGTGGTTAACATCTACAGTCAGTAGACTAGTGTATATATGAGATTATCCTTGATACTCTGAGTGGCCTCTTCTAATCAGTTTTGTCCAAGCAAAACTGACGTTTACTTGAAGAAGAAGAAATACTGCCTCAGTACTACAATAACTCTTGCCCAAGAGTTAGCAACTTACCAGTATTATCTACACATTTCAGACTTGACATCCCCCAAAATTTTCTGAGCCACTTTTCTGAAAAAAGTCTCTTAATATTTATAATCATCTGCTTCTGTTTCTCTGGCTAACTCTGACTGATTCGAGCATCTTTTACTTACTGTGCTTACCAGTGCTAGAATTTCTATTTTATTCTTTTTTGAAATGTTTCCTGATTGAGATTCTATATTTGTTGAGTCATTGTTACCATATTTTTGTTTATTTCTTTGTGCATTATTTCCCTTATAGTACTTTCTTGGAAGTCTTTGCTAAATGTCAGACTTTTGGGAATACTCAATTACTCAGATATAGTTTCTTTTTAAATTAATTAACTTTTGGAGACAGGGTCTTGCTCAGTCACCCAGGCTAGAGTATAGTGGCATGATCATTACTCACTGCAGCCTCATACTCCTGGGCTCAAGTGATCCTCCTGCCTCAGCCTCTTGTGTAGCCAGCACTATAGGTGTAAGCCACCACACCTGGCCTTTTTTTTTTTTTTCTGAGACAGAGTCTTGCTGTGTCACCAGGCTGGAGTGCAGTGGCACAGTCTTGGCTCACTGCAACGTCCGCCTCCTGGGTTCAAGTGATCTTCTGCCTCAGCCTCCCGAGTAGCTGGGATTACAGGTGCGTGCCACCACACCTGGCTAATTTTTGTATTTTTAGTAGAGATGGGCTTTCACCATGTTGGCCAGAATGGTCTCAATCTCTCTCTTGACCTCATGATCCACCCACCTTGGCCTCCTAAAGTGCTGGGATTACAGGCATGAGCCACTGCACCCAGCCGCTTTTTGTTTTTTTTTGTTTTTTTTTTGTTTTTTTGTAGAAACCAGGTCCCCCAGTAGGAATGCTTTTACACTATTGGTGGGAATGCACATAAGGTCAGCCTTTGTGGAAGACAGAGGAAGCAATTCCTCAAAGACCTAGAACCAGAAATACCATTTGACCCAGCAATCTCATTACTTGGTATATACCCAGAGGAATATAAATCATTCTGTTATAAAGATAAATGCATGCATATGTTCATTGCAGCACTGTTTCCAATGGCAAAGACATGGAATCAACCCAAATGCCCATCAGTTATAGACTGGATAAAGAAAATGTAGTATATATACATCATGGTGTACTATGCAACCATAAAAGGGAACGAGATCATGTTCTTTGCAGGGACATGGATGAAGCTGGAAGCCATTATCTTTAGCAGACTGACATAGGAACAGAAAACCAAATATCACATGTTCTCACTTATAAGTGGGAGCTGAACAATGAGAACACATGGATACAAGGAGGGGAACAACACACTGGGGCTTGCAGGTGGGGCTCTGGGGGAGGGAGAGCATCAGGATAATTAGTTAATGCATGTGGGGCTTAATACCTAGATGATGGGTTGATAGGTGCAGCAAACCATGATGGCACCTGTGTACCTATGAACAAACCTGCATGTCTTACACATGTATTCTGGAACTTAAAAAAAGATGTTACACACATGTAACAATCTTCAAGATATTAGAAAGCAAAAAAGCAAAATAAAGACCAGGGTTGACAGCACATTATCATTTCTGTAATATTAGAGTATGGAGAGGGTGGACAATTTACACACACACACACACACACACACACACAGAGCATCCAGAGATTTGAATGATTAATGCATAGTATACCTTTGAAAAGAAACATGAGAACTAGGTATCTGGTGTTCATGGAAGCAAGGAAGTTTTCATTCTCTACCATTTAGTACCTTTTGAATTTAAAAGTGTCTTTAGGCAGGGTGTAGTGGCTCATGCCTGTAATCCTAGTACTTTGGGAGGCCAAGACAGGTGGATCACCTGTGGTCAGGAGTCTGAGACCAGCCTGGCCAACACGGTGAAGCCCTGTCTCCACTAAAAATACAAAAATTAGCCGGACATGGTGGTGCACACCTGTAATCTCAGCTACTTGGGAGGCTGAGGCAGGAGAATCACTTGAATCTGGGAGGTGGAGGTTGCAGAGAGCCAAGATTACACCACTGCACTCCAGCCTGGGCGACAGAGAGCCAGACTCCATCTCAAAAAAAAAAAAAAGTATCTTTAATGTATTTCTATTAGAAAAATAAAATTCTAATAAAATAAAATTAAAGAAACTGGATCTCCTTATGTTACCTAGGCTAGTCTTGAAATTCTGGCCTCAAGTGAAATTCCCACCTTGGCCTTCCAAAGTACTGGGATTACAGACATGAGCCACCACACCCAGCCCCAGGTACAATTTCAGTTTACTGAGTGTGGGTCATAGTTTTTGTTTATTTGCATGCCTTGTTATTTTTTGTTGAAAACTGACATTTTAAATAACATATTGTAGGAAAGTCTGGACAGCATGCAGCCTAGGGAAACAATAACTTTTCCCCCTGAAAGTTGTTCTTTGTGTGTGTGTGTTTAACTATTTGCCTATACTAAATGTCTTAGTCCATTTTGTGCTCCAGTAACAGAATACCTGAAACTGGGTAATTTATAATGAAAATAAATTTGTTTCTCACAGTTCTGGAGGCTAGGAAGTCCAAGACCAATTGGCTGGCATCTGATGAGGGCCTTCTTGCTGCATCGTCCTACGATGGAAGTCATCACATGGTGGAAGGGCAAAGAGGGGGCAAGAGAAAGACAGAAGGGGGCCATACTTGTCCTTTTATAATAAACCTACTCCTGCAATAACAGAATAATCCATTCATGAGGGTGGAACCCTCATGGCCCAATCAGCTCTTAAAGATCCCACCTCTTAATGTTGTTATAATGGCAATTAAACTTAAACATGAGGTTGGAAGGGTACAGACATTCAAACCATAGCACTAAACTAAATCTATGAATTCTCCCATGGAATGGGTGGCTACTGAAGTCTCTTTTCTGTTAGGGTTTTTTCCTTGATTTTATTTTTAAATAAAACTCGGTTACCTAAGATTCTCCTTGGTGTCTGCATATCTTAGTGTTCAACCAAACATTAATTAAACATTTGGCTCAAACACCTTGAGCCAGTAAAACTTTCTCTTTCTATTGATGGATCACTGGGTGCACTGGGAAGTGCATTCAAAGTCCAGCTGTTATATGTCTTCACTGGCTTTTACGTTCTGCAGGCCCTCTGGAACCTTCTTGCTTATCCACTGAGCATTTGCTCAGGATCCATCAGCCCAGAATGTTTGGGTGTCTTAGGTCTGCCTTCCAAGTTTCTGATGCATATCCTTGCAGCCTCTGCTTTAATCAGGATATGTAGAGAGTTTATAAAGCCCCCTAAGGCTATGTCATCCCTGGGAAATTCCTGTTAAATCCCACCTAGTTTGCCAATCCATTGCTTGCCCCAAACAAAAGGCAACATAATGCAAGCAAAGCCACCTGCCATCCATGTTTGCTTGCCACTGAGATCACCTGTTTAAACTGATAACAGCTCCAAGTCAAGTAAGCC
The DNA here is from genome assembly GCA_963573385.1 of Cacajao melanocephalus. Taxonomy (NCBI): domain Eukaryota; kingdom Metazoa; phylum Chordata; class Mammalia; order Primates; family Pitheciidae; genus Cacajao; species Cacajao melanocephalus. The sequence goes on along the minus strand of CAUYLG010005804.1, from coordinate 84,087 downwards.
TCCTTTGGCCATGGCGGCAAGGCTATTCAATTTCATGTCCTGCCCCAACCTGGTTGAACTTCACTTAGAACAGAACTGAAGTGGTGGAATGGGAGTCCTTCCAGGCAAGAACAACAAAAAAAATTGCTGTTCTTAACTGAAATTTAGTGATCTTCATGAATAAGCATTTCTCTGATTGTGGCATATGCCTTTAATTTCATTTCTAGGATGACAAATTATTGTTTTTGACAGTTTTTTTCTAGCTTTATAGTTTCTTCTTGGGGAGAGAATGTGTCAACTTCACTCCATCATGCTGAAGTGAATCTTCATCTCTTAATTTTTTTCTCTCAAAAATATCCTGAGGATTCCCTCTGGAGTCTCAGAAGTAATTGTGGTATCTGGTTTCTATGGCTGGATGATTCAGGATTTCAAGAATAATAGTTACTTTTTAGACCTCCAAAGAAGAAGTGACAATCACATAAATGAAAAAACCCTTCTTAAATCATGGAGAATTGGGGCTTACTAGCACTGTATTTTGAAACTTTCAGCCTTACTTTATAATTGATTTAGTATATTTTTCTTTTAATTTCAGATTTCAGTGAAGTTCATTATGACTTCCCCTGAAATTGCTTCCTTATCATGGGGGCAAATGAAAGTACAAGGCTCTAATACAACCTATAAGGACTGCAAAGTATGGCCAGGGGGCAGTCGGACTTGGGATTGGAGAGAAACAGGAACTGAGGTAAGATATTAGTCTTTGGTTGACACTACATGAAGCTGACCAAGTGATTTCCAACCCTAAGGTGTAATGACTAAGTGAAAAGTAACTATTTCTCTTGTCTCTTTTTGAGATATAATTGATATACCATTGAATTCACCCTTTTAAAGTATGCAATTCAGTGGACTTCTTATATTCATAAACTTGTACAACAGTTACCAATGTTAGTTCCAGAATATATTTATCACCTCAAAAAGAAACCCCATAACCACTACTAGTCAATGTCCAATCACCACCACCTCAAGCCCCTAGCAATGATTAATCTACTTTCTGTTGCTACAGATATGCCTATTCTGGATGTTTTCTATAAATGGCATCATTCAGATATCTTAGGTGTGTTCCTAGGAGTAGATTTCTGGGTTATATAGTGTTTAACCTTTTGAGGTAACTGCCAGACTATCTTCCAGAGCACCTGCACCATTTTACATTTCCACTAGGAATATATGACAGCTCCAATTTTTCCACATTCCTCCTCAACACATTGTTCTTTTCATTGTTTTGTTTTTATTAGAACCATCCTATTAGGTGTGAAGTGTTGTTCTCATTGTGGTTTTGATTTGCATTTCCCTGCATTTCCTCGAGTATTCTCAGTGTGCCATGCCCAAGGTAGAGCCTCCTTTCTATGAGTGTAGGTTGGGCAAAACAAGTGAGTCTCTACCTTTTGACCCCATTCACCTGGGATGTAGCCTCAACAAGAGAAAGATGGGGGCTGGATGAGAGACACTAAAGTCCTGCTCCTCCTGGGAAGGAAGCCTTCCAGCTAGATTCTGAGGGGAGAAAGAATCTTGTGTTCTTGGCTACAGAAGTTTGGAGAGTAGGTCTCTGCCTCACAATGGGGATGGGGCAGGGAGGCATCTATCTTGATGCCTCTACTGTACATATGCACAGATTCTTACTTGTCTTACCAAATGTGTCAGTGAGTTCTGGCTGCTATAAAAAAATTATCATAGACTGAGTGCTTTAAACAATAAACATTTATTTCTGACACTTCTGGAGGCTGAAAGTGTGAGATTAGGATGCTACCATGGTCAGGTTCTGGTCCTTGTATTAGTTTGTTTTCACACTGCTGATAAAGACATACCCAAGACTGGAGAGAAAAAGAAGTTTAATGTACTTACAGTTCCATGTCGCTGGGGAGGCCTCACAATCATGGTGGAAGGCAAGGAGGAGCAAGTCACATCTTAAATGAGAAACTCCCATTATTAAAACCATCAGATCTTTTTTTTTTTTTTTTTTTTTTGAGACGGAGTTTCATTGCCCAGGCTGGAGTGCAATGGCGCAATCTCAGCTCACCGCAACCTCCACCTCCCGGGTTCAAGCAATTCTCCTGCCTCAGCCTCCTGAGTACCTGGAGTTACAGGCGCCCACCACCACACTCGGCTAATTTTTTGTATTTTTGGTAGAGACGGGGTTTCTCCATGTTGGTCAGGCTGGTCTCGAACTCCCAACCTCAGGTGATCCACCTGCCTCAGCCTCCCAAAGTGCTGGGATTACAGGCATGAGTCATCGTGCCCAGCAAACCATCAGATCTCATGAGACTCATTCACTATCATGAGAGCAGTGCAGGAAAGACCCACCCCTGTAATTCAATCACCTCCCACTGGGTTCCTCCCATGACATGCAGGAATTGTTGGAGTTACAATTCAAGATGAGATTTGGGTGGGGACACAGCCAAACCATATCAGCCCTCGTCCAGTTTGCAGACAGCCAACTTCTCCTTGTATCCTTACATGGTGGAAAGAGAGGTTGTTAACTTTGGGTTTCTTATAAGGGCACTAATCTCATTCATGAGGGCTCCATCCTTAGGATCCAGTTACTTCCTATAGGCCCCAACTCTAAATAATATCACATTGGGATTAGTGTTTCAATATATACATTTTTAAGGGACACACATTAAGTCCATTGCAGCAAACTTTTTTTACAGTTTTTTCTTTTTTCTTTTCTTTTCTTTCTTTTTTTTTTTTTTTTTTTTTTTTTTTTTAAACAAACAGTCTCACTCTGTCATCCAGGCTGGAGTGGAGTGGTGAGATCATGGCTCACTGCAGTCTATACCACCTGGGTGAAAGGGGTCTTCCTGCCTCAGCCTCCTGAGTAGCAAGGACCACAGGCATGCAACCATACCTTGCTTATTTTTTTAGTTTTTATAGACATTAGGTCTCACCACATTGCCCATGCTGGTCTTGAACTCCTGACCCCAAGAAATCTTCCCACCTTGGCCTACCAAAGTGCTGAGATTACAGGCATGAGCCACCATGCTCAGCCAGATTTTCTTGAATACACGTTTATTTATTGGCTATTTGCTCTTAGGTCCATTTCCAGAGGCTTAGGGGCTTTGTTGTTATTTTGGTGAATTCTTGGTTTTGGTTTTTCTTTGTTGTTAATAATTTTCACATAGGAGTGGGTCAGTGGAACTCCTCATGATGTAATGATGGAAGTAGATCCTTCATTTTGAAGAATAGTTTGTTGGATATAGATTTGTTGATCAACAGTCTTTTTCTTTCAGCACTTTCAGTATGCCATCCCACCACTTTTTGGCTTCATTGGTTTCCAATGATAAATCAACCAAAAGCATTATTAGAGCTTCTTTGGACTTGATGAGTTGCTTCTTTTTTACTTCTTTCAAAATATGTCATAGTAGTTTAACTATGAGATGTCTAATGGATATCTTTGAGTTTGTTCTACTTGGAATTTATTGAGCTTCATGAAGATGTGGATTGTTGCATTTTTTAAAATCAAATTTGGGGAATTTTAGAGCCATTATTTCTTCAAGTATTCTTTCTATTCCTATCTCCCTTTCCCTGTGACTCCCATTATGAATATATTAGTAGGCATTAGGGTGTCCTACAGGTCTCTGAGTCTCTATTCTTTGTCTTGGTTTCTTTTCTTTCATTTGCCTCAGACTGGATAATCTCAATTGACCTATTTCCAATTCTGCTGAATCTTATCTGCTATCGAGCCCCTGTAGTGACATTTTTATTTCTGCCATTATACTTTTAAACTACAGAATTTTTTTTTTTTTTTTGAGAAAGACTCTTGCTCCGTTACCACAGCTGGAGTGTCATTGCACAATTTCAGCTCACTGCAACCTCTGCCTCCGAGGTTCCAGCGATTCTCCTGCCTCAGCCTACCAAGTAGCTGGGACTACAGGTGCGCGCCAACATGCCTGGCTAATTTTTGTATTTTTAGTAGAGACGGGGTTTTACCATGTTGGCCAGGCTGGTCTCGATCTCCTGACCTCAAGTGATCCATCCACCTCAGCCTCCCAAAGTACTGGGATTATAGGCGTGAGCTACCATGCCTGGCCCAGAATTTCTATTTGGTCTTTTTAACAATTTTTATTTATTGATATTTTTTATTTGGTAAGATATTGTTATACTTTCCTTTAGTTCTTTTGAACATGGTTTCCTTTAGTTCCTGTTACCTATTTAAAATCACTGATTTACAGTCTTTCTCTAGTAAGTCCAATGTCTGGGCTTCCTCTAGGATAGTTTCTACTGTCTGCTTTCCCCCATCCCCAAATGGACCTGCCTTTATTTCTTTTTCTTTCTTTCTTAATGTCTTTCTTTGTTGTTTTGTTTATATTTCTCAATTTTTTTTGTTGAGAACTGGATATTTTACATAATATAATGTAGCAACTCTGGAAATCAATCCCCCCGCCCGCCGCCGATTCTGAAGATTTGTTGTTATTTTTTCCTGTTATTTCTTCCTATATAGTTCTGTAAAGTCTGTATTCTTTGTGGCTTCTGAGGTCTGCTCATTTACCTTCGTGATGAGCTAATGATTTGACAAGAGATTTCTTTACATTGCTGGAATGAGATGTTGAGATTTACCCATGTGTCTACCAAGTGCCTTTCTTACTATTTCTTTTTGTAATTTAGATCTTTTGAAGTCAATTTCTTCTTTAAAAAAAATCAGTATCTGGCTGGGTGTGGTGGCTCATGCCTGTAATCCCAGCACTTTGGGAGGCCGAGGCGGGCAGCTCATTTGAGGCTAGAGGTTCAAGACCAGCCTGGCCAACATGGTGAAACCCCATTTCTACTAAAAATACAAAAATTACCTGGGCGTGGTGGTGCACACCTGTAATCCCAGCTACTTGGGAGGCTGATGCAGGAGAATCACTTGAACCCGGGAGACGGAGGTTACAGTGAGCCAGGATCACACCACTGCCCTCCAGCCTGGGCAACAGAGTGAGACTCTGTCTCAAAAAAAAGAAAAACCAAAAAATCAGGCTGGACGTGGTAGCTCACACGTCTAAGCCCAACACTTTGGGAGGCCAAGGCGGGCAGATCACCTGAGGTTGGGAGTTTGAGACCAGCCTGACCAACATGGTGAATCTCCGTCTCTACTAAAAACACAAAATTAGCCAGGCATGGTGCCACATGCCTGTAATCCCCACTACTTGGGAGACTGAGGCAGGAGAATAGGAGAATCGCTTGAACCCAGGAGGCGGAGGTTGCAGTGAGCTGAGATCGAGCCATTGCACTCCAGCCTGGGCAACAAGAGTGAAACTCCATCTCAAAAAAAAAAAAAATTAGAAACTTTAGAAGTTCTTTCAGTAAGGATTTCTTGGTGATCTCCCCCAGTTTTTATTTGTCTGAAAAAGTCCTTGTTTTTTAATACTAATTTTTCCTGTATTCTAAGTTGACAGTAGTTTTTTCAGAACTTTATTTGTAGGAATCCTAAATAATTAGACTATGCCATATGAATCAAAAAAGATTCATACTTGCTTTTTCTCTATGTCCTATGTTACTCTCAATCTGGGATCACTTTTAATTTCTTGACTGCTGGCTTCGAAAACTGAGCTGATAGTGTAAATTTGAGCCCCAAACAAATATGTGAGCAGGTTTGTGGTTATAAATTATCAGGGGAGATATTTTTCCCCTCTAGAGTCATGACTGAGCAGAAAGCTTTCCTCATCTTTTTCATTTGCCAGAGGGTGGATTTTTGGGGTCTCAGAACGTGTGATAAAATGCAAGACTCTGAGAATGGCAATACCTCAGGGTAACTTCAGTATAGTTCACGATTTTGATTTCCAACTCCCCCTTCACTTTTGGCCTCTGGGAATTTCCCTTTCCTTTCTGCAAGCTCAGCTATGTATTTCTGAAGATTTTTAATTTTTTGTGGCATTTTGTTTAAAGAAACTTTGTAGGTTGTATAGTCTATTGCATTGTCCTCCGTTGTAAACAGTTATGCCTATAAAATCAGGCCCCACATAAAAAGAGAGCCCTAACACATACCCTTTGTTCATGCCTTGGTTTTGAACTGCATGTACTCATTGATGATCCTGACACATAGTTTGGTTGTTAGCTACCAACCTAGATCATAATGGGTGGAATATACCTAGATTGGTAAAAGGAACAGAAGGGCATGGAGAGATATAGAAGGGACAGAATGAAAGAACTGAGGAATAAGAAGCCTTAAATCATATGTAGCCTACTTGAACCAATGGAAGTTAGAGAGTGGGAAGAATAGGTGGTGGTGTAATTAACAGAGGGTGTGTGTATATATATATATATATATATATATATATATATATATATATATATGCAGAACTGAGTTTATATTGTATTCAGTGAATAAGTCATAACCACTTTAGCTAGTGTATTAGTCAGGGCTCTCCAGAAAAACAGAACGAGTAGGAGATACATATATATAAATAAGGTTTACTGTGAGGAATTGACTTGTCCATGATTTACTGTCTGCAAGTTTGAAGTCCTAAAAAGCCGAGGAGCTGATGGTTTAAATCCCAGTCCAAGGCCAGAATAAATTGAAATGAGATGTCCCAGTTAAAGTGGTGAGGCAGAAAAAAAGAGGCAAATTCTCCTTCCTCTGCCTTATGTTGTTTTCAGGCCCTCAATGGATTGGATGATGCCTACCAACATTGGGGAGGGTGGTCTACCAAGTCTACCAATTCAAATACTAATCTCATCCATAGACATCCTCACAGACACACCCAGAAATAATATTTAATTTGGGTACTCTGTGGTCCAGTTGAGTTGGCACATAAAATTAACCATCAAAGATACTTCCGTGGGACAGTGATGTGTCTGACAAAGGTTATCCAGACTGTGAGTTAAGTTATACTGGAGCAAAACTTACATGGGTTCCACACTTGAGAAATTCATTTCCCTTCAGAAATGGCTTTACTGCGGTATATTTCTATTTTTCCCACATAAGACCATATGAGTTAATATTACCATTAACCTCATTCTTTATAGAAACTTAAGCACAGAGAAGTTATATAACTTGTGTAGGCACAGAGCTAGAAAAGTGTGAAATCAAACAGTAAGCTCAGGTCAGATTGTAACTTTCTTTCCTGTTTCTTTCTACTACATATTGTTTCCTTTTATATCTACAACACCGTCTCCCAAGCTGGAGTGCAGGGTTGTAACCACAGCTCACTCAACTTCTTGAGTTCAAGGGATCCTCCAGCCTGCTCTCATCATCCCAACTAGCTAGAATTAGAAGCATGTGCCACAATGCCTGGCTAATTTATTTTTATTTTTTGTAGAGACAGTCTGTCTATGTTGCTCATGCTGGTCTCAAACTCTTGGCCTGAGTGGTCCTCCTTTTTTTTTTTTTTTTTTTTTTAAGATGAGGTCTTACTCTGTCACCCAGGCTGGAGCGTAATGTCACCATTATGGTTCACTGTAGCCTTGATCTCCTGGGCTCAAGCACTCCTCCCACCTCAACCTCCCGAGTAGCTGGGACCACAAGCGATTGCCTCCATACCTGGCTAATTTTTAAATTTTTTCTAGAGACAGGGTCTCACTCTATTGCCTAGGTTGGGCCAAACTCCTGGGCTCAAGTGATCCTTTTGCCTTGGCCTCCCAAAGTGCTGGATCTGTTTTTGCTTGTTTGTTTGTTTAATGATGCAGTTCCAAGTTACCCTTTCACCTTCATCTCCTGTATTTCATAACACGTATCTGAAGACCTAGTTATTCCATACCAAATGCTTCTTCTCTTCCAAACCTGTCATAATCTTTCATTCCTCTGTATCTTTGCTAAAACCATTTCCTTCTGTATCTGATGAAATCTTATATATTCCTCTATTCCTGGCTTTTGCATTATCTCCTCTATGAAGTATTTTCTTAATCCTTGTAAGAATGAGCTGCTTACTCCCTTCCATTATTTCTTTAATACTCTATGTCTCATTTATGGTATTTAGCACAGTTCACTTGTATTATAATGAGTATCTGTTTCCCCCACTAAGTGGTAAACTCCCTAAGGTTAGCAAGAACTATGCATTTAACACAATGTCAGTAAAGCAAGAACTCAATAAATGTTTGCTGAATTGAAATTTTCATTATAAATGTCATTAAACAAACTTTTATCCTTTTTGACATTCCCTCTGAGATAGGTTAATGTTATAATTCCTCTTTTATTCGTTTAAAAAAGGAGAGGCTGGGCATGGTGGCTTAAGCCTGTAATCCCAGCACTTGAGAGGCCCAGGTGGGTGGATCACGAGGTCAGAAGATCGAGACCATCCTGACCAACATGGTGAAACTCTGTCTCTACTAAAACACAAATAAATTAGCCAGTGTGGTGGCGCGCACCTGTAGTCCCAGCTACTCAGGGGGCTGAGGCAGGGGAATCGCTTGAACCCGGGCGGTGGCAGATGCCATGAACCAAGATTGTGCCACTACACTACAGCCTGGGCAACAGAGCGAGACTCCATCTCAAAAAAAAAAAAAGAGAGAGCAAATTTTGTAGTGATTACAGAATGGAAATGTCAAGAACATATAAATATATTTAAAATATATATAAATATATATAAAATATATCAAGCAGTATCCTGATATATAATTAGTATAAACTCCAAAATCTCTACCCGACATTAAAAGAACTAGTATGTACCTACTCAAATATAACTTTTCCAGAGTCACATAACTAATAATTCTTGGAACCAAAATTTGAGCATAATTTGTTCTTTCTCTAAAGCTTGTACTTTTCTTCTGTTTTATACTGTCCTTGCTCATTTCTATCCTAAGGCAATAACTATCTTATTATAGAAGCGTTTTCTATATGAAAACCTGCATAGATCATTCATTCATATGTCCTTTTTGTGGGACTGAAAGGGGTCAAGAATGAAGGTATAAAAATATAAAATTAAAAGAAAGAAAAACCAATTATCAGCCGCCACCCAAAGAAAATTAAAGGAAGTATGGAAATGTTTACCCCAACTTTTTATTTTGAAAAATATTAAACCTACAAAATAGTTGTGTGAATAATATAATAAATTCCATATATCTTTTACATAAATTCTCAAGTTGTTAACAGTTTACCAGGTTTGTTTCTTTTCTCTCTCTAAACACACACACATTGTCCCACTATCATTTGACAGCGAATCGCAGATACGGTATTTCAGTATTTCTCTCCTAAGAACATGAATATTCTCCTATATAACTACAATTCTATTATCAAAAATAAGGATATTATCATTGATACAATAATATCTAATATACAGTCTGTCTTCAGATTTCCCCAGTGTCTCAAGAATGTTCTCTATAACTTTTGTTGATTCTCAGAGAATTGTATAGTTGACCAGGCCAGAGTTGCTGCTGCTCAGGACAGTTCTCCTTAAGGAAAGATTGATGAGCTGTTCTTAGCCCTTTCTGTTTTTGTGTTTTTGTTTGCTTTTGCTTTCCTATTCACCTTCTAAACCTGGTTGTTGTGGAAGGCTGATATAGTTGGATATTTGTTCCCACTCAAATATCATGTTGAAATGTAATCCCCAGTGTTGGAGGTGAGGCTTGGTGGGAGGTAATTGGGTCATGTGGGCAGGTCCCTCATGAATGGGTTAGTGCTGTCCTGGTGATAGTGAGTGAGTTGTCAGGAGATCTGGTTATTTAAAAGTGTGTGGTACCTACCCCGCCCACCTTGCTCATGCTCTCGCCATGTGACATGCCTACTCCCACTTCACCTGCCATGGGTAAAAGTTCCCTGAGGCCTCCTCAGAAGTCAAGAAGATGCTGGCATCATGCTTGTATAGCCTGCAGAACTGTGAGGGAGAAATCAGCCAAAACAAAGAAGCTACAGGCCCCATGCAAGTCTGAAACCCAGCAGGGCAGTAATTAAATCTAAAAACTCCAAAATAATATCCTTTGACTCCATGTCTCACATCCAGGTAACACTGATGCAAGGGGTGGGCTCCAAACACTTTGGGCAGCTCTGCCCCTGTGGCTATGCAGGGTACAACCCTGTGGCTGCTTTCACGGGCTGGCATTGAGTGCCTGTGGCTTTTCCAGGTACATGGTACAAACTGTTGGTGGATCTACCATTCTCATGTCTGGAGGATGGTGGCCCTCTCACACCTCTACTAACCAGTGTCCCAGTGGGGACTCTGTGTAGGGGCTCCAACCCCACACTTCCCCTCCATACTGCCGTTGTAGAGGTTTTCCATGAGGGCTTTGCCCATCCCCCACAGCAGACTTCTGTCTGGACATCAGGCATTTCCGTACATCCTCTGCAATCTAGGTAGAGGCTCCCAAACCTCACCTGTCACACTCTGTGCACCCACAGGCTTAACACCACATGGAAGCCACTAAGGTGTGTGGCTTGCACCCTCTGAAGCATCAGCCTGAGCTGTACCTTGGCCCTTTTATACGTGGCTAGAGCTGAAGTGGCCATAATGCAGGGCACCATGTCCCAAGGCTGCACAGAGTAGTGAGGCCTTGTACCTGTCCCACAGAACCATTATTTCCTCCTAGGACTCCAGGCCTGTGATGGGATGAGCTGCTGTGAAAGTCTCTGAAATGCCTTCCAGGCATTTCCCCCATTTTCTTGACTATAAATATTTGGCTCCTTTTTACATATGCAAATTTCTGCAGCTGGTTTCAATCCCTCCCCTGAAAATGTTTTTTTCTTTTCTATTATCCCACATGACCAGGCTGCAAATTTTTCAAACCTTTACACTCTGCTTCCCTTTTAAATATAATTTTCAGTTTTATGTCATTTTTTTGCTCAAGAATATGAGCATAGGCTGCTAGAAGCAGCCAGACCACACTTTTGAGTGTTTTGCTGCTTAGAAATTTCTTCTACCAGCCAGGTACAGTGGCTCATCCCTGTAATCTGAGCACTTTGGGAGGCGAGGTTTTGAAGTGGGCTGAGGTGAGCAGATTGCTTAAGATCAAGAGTTTGAGACCAGCCTGAGCAACATGGCAAAACCTGTCTCTACCAAAAATACAAAAAATTAGCCAGATATGGCCGTGTGCACCTATCTAGTCCCAGCTACATGGAAGGCTGAGGTAGGGAGATTTCTTGAGCACAGGAGGCAGAGGTTGCAGTGAGCTGAGATTGCCCCATTGCACTCCAGCCTGGGTGACAGAGTGACACCCTGTCTCAAAAAAAGAAAGAAAGAAAGAAAAGAAACGTCTTCCACCAGATACCCTAAATCATCACTCTCAAGTTCAAAGTTCCACAGATCTCTAGGGCAGGGACACAATGCCTCTAGTCTATTTGCTAAAGCATAGCACAAGTAACCTTTATTCTGATTCCCAGTAAGTTCCTCATCTCCATCTGAGAGCATCCCAGCCTGGACTTCACTGTCCATATCACAGTCAGCATTTTGGTCACAAGCATTCAACAAGTCTCTAGGAATTTCCACACTTGCCCTCGTCTTCCTGTCTTCTTCTGAGCCCTTCAAACTGTTCCAACCTCTGCCTATTACCTAGTTCTAAAGCTGCTTCCACATTTTCAGGTATCTTTATAGCAATGCCCCCTTCCTGGTACCAATTTTCCATATTAGTCTTTTCTCAGATTGCTATAAAGAGCTACCTAAGACTGATTAGTTTCTAAAGAAAAGAGTTTTAATTGGCTCACAGTTCCACAGGCTGTACAGGAAGCATAGCTGGGGAGGCCTCGGGAAACTTACTATCATGGCAGAAGGTAAAGAGGAAGGTGGCACATTTTACATGGCTGGAGCAAGAGGAAGAAAGTAAGCAGGGAGGTGCCACACACTTTCAAACAACCCAGTCTCACTCACTATCATGAAAATAGCACGGGGAATACTGGCCCTATGATCCAGTCACCTCCCACCAGGCCCCTTCTCCAACATTGGGGATTACAATTCAACATGAGATTTTGGCAGGGACACAAATCCAAACCATGTCAGTATTACATATTTGTTTCTGAAGTCAAAGTTGAAAACGGCATACAAAGTGGAAGCTCCCAACAGTGAAAGGACAGACTGGTGATTTCTCAGAGCCTATTGGAATCCTTCATTTACGCTCAAATATTCTAGTATTCACAAATGAATTTGGATGTGTAGCATCATTAATTCACTATGAAGTAATAGTGTATATAATCATTCAACATTAAAAAATATGTAAGGTTTGTTTACTGGCATTATCTTTAAGGTAAATCACCTGTTTCTGTCTTCAAGAAGCTCTATAGGGGAATTAAGCAAAAAAATAATTTTAATAAGTGCTACAGTAGATGAACCAAGAGAGGTATAATGGTAATAGAGAAGAAGGAATACCTAAGACTGCCTAGATGACTTAGAGGGATTCTTCACAGAAAGTGGGATCTTCGACCTGACTCTTGAAGGAGATGTTTCCTAGGTAAATAAGGGTAACTAGCTTACTGGCAGGAAAAACATATGACTAGATGTAGAAGTATGGGAAAAAATGCTGGAGTAGAATCACGGGAAGAGCTCTTCAATTTGTCACCAATATCTATAAACATTTATTTTTATAGGAAGCTCTAAAATCATGTTATTGGTTGAGGCTAGATTGACATTTGAGGCTAGTCCATCCATGCCTTGGATCCTATGACTGATTATTTTATTTTTTAATTTTACTTTTAAGTTCTAGGATACAAGTGCAGAACATGCAGGTTTGTTACATAGGTATACATGTGCCATGGTGGTTTGCTGCATCTATCAACCCATCATCTAGGTTTTAAGCCCCGCATGCATTAGGTATTTGTTCTAATCTCTCCCTCACAGGGTCACCCAGGCTGGAGTACAGTGGTATGATCATATTTCACTATAACCTCAAACTCCTGGGCTCAAATGATCCTGTTGTGTCAGCCTCCTGAGCAGCTGAGAATACAGTTGTGTGCCACCATGCCTGGCTTTTTATAAATACATATATGTATACACACACACACACACACATAATATACATATATGTATAATATATACACACATACATGTATGTATAATATATACACATTCATACATGTATAACATACATATATGTATAATATACACATATATGTATAATATATACATATATTATATACACATATGTACATATTATATATATATATATATATTTTTTTTTTTAATGAGACAGAGTCTTGCTCTGTCACCCAGGCCGTAGTGCAGTTGCACGATCTCGGCTCACTGCAACCTCCGCCTCCTGGGTTTAGGCAATTCTTGTGCCTCAGCCTCATGAGTAGCTGGGATTATAGGCGTGTGCCACTATGCCCAGCTAATTTTTATAATTTTAGTAGAGATGGGATTTCGCCATGTTGGCCAGGATAGTCTTGAACTCCTGGCCTCAAGCGATCTACCCACCTTGGCCTCCCAAAGCACTGGGAGTACAGATGTGAGTCTCTCTGCCTACCCCTATAATTCTTTTTATTGCAGCTAATATGGTGGACTTGAATCTTACTAAAGGATTAAATTTTAAAGTCAGCAGCTATGATAAAATTTGTGTTTTGTCTAAATCCTGTAAGAAGTTCCTTTTTTTTTTTTTTTTTTTTTTTTTTTTTTGAGATGGAGTCTCACTCTTGTCGTCCAGGCTAGAGTTCAGTGGTGTGGTCTCAGCTAATTGCAACCTCTGCCTCCCGGGTTCAAGCAATTCTCCTGCCTCAGCCTCCCGAGTAGCTGGGATTACAGATACCCACCACCACACCCAGCTAATTTTTGTGTTTTTAGAGACGGAGTTTCACCATGTTAGCCAAGCTGGTCTTGAACTCCTGACTTCAGGTGATCTGCCTGCCTCGGCCTCCCAAAGTACTGGGATGACAGGCGTGAGCCACCGTGCCCAGCCAAGATGATCCCTTTAATGTTAAAACATAATGGTTATTCTTGGGCTAGGCACAGTGGCTCATGCCTGTCATTCCAGCACTTTGGGAGTCTAAGGCTGGAAGGCAGTGAACTCCAGTGAGTGAACTGCCCCTCCAGCCTCAGTGACAGAGCGAGACCCTGTCTCAAAAACAACAAAAAAAAAACTCAATTACTCTATTACCATAGTTCTTACTCTTTCCTTCTCTGGACACATATAGTTGAATTCCCATAAGGTACAGGCCCCTATCATGTGGCTCCCTTGTATATATTTTGCAAATTAGACATAATGTCTAGTGTGGTTGACTCCCCAACATTCATTCTACTATACATGATTTGCCTAACTAGTCATGGTTTAGTTTAGTAATGGATTAGTGTGATTACTTAGTGATGGTTTAGTAATGGATTACTTAGTGTGAAGAAGAAGGTGTTGTAATAGAAGTCTCAAAATTCAGTAGCATAAAGAAGATAGAAGGGTCTTTCTCTCATAAATTACTGTGGCCAGCCAAAACTAGTGGTGGGGTGGGAGAGATGTGGGTAGCACAGGTTCATTTAGGGACCCAGGTTTTTTCCTTTTTATTGCTCTACCATCTCCTAGAGCATTTGAATGGTAGGAACTGGTCGTAGGCAGGGCAGGGCTCTAACTTGAAAGGAAGGATAAAGAGAAGAAAAGCTCATGCCAAGCCTAGATACAGAACAATTTCTTCTGCTCACATTCCGTATAATTTTCTATCAGTGACAGCACAGTCACATGACCACACTTAACTGCAAGAAGGCCAGAAAATGGAGTGTCTAGACAGCTTATCAGCCATGTGCCCCAGAAAATGGGCAGAATGGATTTTGAAAGAACAACTAGTAATCTGCCATTATGAGATGGGAGGGTAAGTTGGCTAGCAAATCTTTGGAAAAGATTTCCATTTTCCTAAATTAATAAAAAAGCACATACAGTTTGTTGTTAGACCAACAGTTTGTTGTTAATATTTTGATAATTCCACTTGTATGAAATGTTTCCTCTATAATCTTATATATCTTATTTTGTATATTCTAAAATATTATTCTGAGAAGGGGGCTTCAACAAACTGCCAGAGGAGCCTGTAGCACAAAAACAGGCCTCTGCCCTAGCAGAGGCAGCAAGATCATTTAAGAGCTTGTTAATTCAGACAAGAATGTGACTCAGGCAGTGTCCACAGGGGACAGATTCCAGAAATCATTTAACCTTCACTCACAGAATCTGCTTTTATCAGCAGCACAGCCAGATGATGGCATTGCTATTACTCATTTATGCTCACTTAATTTTGACAGAAAGAAATGCTTCTTTGAAAGTAGAGTTTAGGAATGTTTTCAAATTTAGCATAAAATAGGGAGAAATATTCAAGACAGATAGGATACCATCTTGTTGCTTAGCTGGCAATAATGGATATTAGTTGGACATTTTTACACAATTAATAGCTTCCCCCACAAAAAAACCAATAAGCTTTTACCACCTTAGGTTGTGTGACAGAAAGCCTCTTAAAGTAGAGGAAGAGAATCAGACACTCAGTAGGGACAAGAGCCTTAGTGATTTGCCCTGAGGGATTGGAAGCAGCACAGGAATTGCTGGTGGCAGGTTGAGAATGCCTCAGTAACAGTCTCATGCTCCAATTCCGGGCCTCTGCACAAAATTGTGAGTAATCACTGCCAACGCCTGGATCCACAGGCCATTGCAGAGTTACCTTTCATTATTTTGTACGAGACACTATAAGCCTGCAGTAAAGCAGCAGCAGCCCAATTCATCACTGGAGTTCCATTGATCCAGCAACTCCAATGGGCTGTGGCTGTCTCCAGTCTAATCTCCAGAGGATTATGGCTTTGCAGTCTCTTATGACCTTACACTTGATTTCCAGCAGTCAGTGGCCTTGTTTCATTTTACTAGAATGTGAGCTCTTAAGAGTCTGTGGATCATGGTGCTACTCCAAGTAGGTGCTTGCTGTTTGCTGTTCTTTGTTAAATGAAGGAATCATTCCAATTCAGTTAAATGCATTTATTTAGGGAAGGTGAATATCTCCAGTCCTTATCTGCAATTGTATTAAATATTTGCCATGGTCATATCCCTAGAAAAAGTTTTAAATTCTTCAAATCATATTTATTGAGCTCATGTTGGTTCTGAAATTGATCACGGAGCTGCAGAACTAAAGGACATCTAGTCCAATCCTCTTACATCTGTAAGAACTGGTTGTTGAAATCAAGTGAAAATATCTCCTTTATTTTGCCTTCAAAAAGGTATAAATTTAAGTAACTTTATTTAAAAACAATCTAATTTCCCCACATTTCTTCTCTTCTTGTGGAGAACAGGGAAAGCTGGAGGCAGAGATACTGTTCAGAGACCCTTGGACACTACCTCTGCACCCTGTCGTACCTGTGCTGCTGCTGATGATCAGTTTGGTTCACTTTTTGACATGCAGGTGTTCTAACCTAGAATACTTTTTTTTGTCTATATACAGGGTCTTACTCTGTCATCAAGACTAGAGTGCAGTGGCATAATCATGGCTCACCACTTTTTGTTTTGAGGCAGCATCTTGATATGTTGACCAGCCCAGAAGTCCAAACATCTTAATAACCCTTTCCATATATTACCCATTACTTTCCAGAATGATTATTTCAACTTACACTGAAACCTATAACTGAGTATGCAGTACTTGTTTAATGAAGACACTTTCATTTTATTTATTCATTTTTTTTGAGACAGGGTCTCACTCTGTCGCCCAGGCTGGAGTGTGGTGGCACCATTTCGGCTCACTGCAACCTCTGTCTCCTGGGCTCAAATGATCCTCCTGCCTCAGCCTCCCAAGTAGCTGGGAATAGAGGTGCACACCACCACGCCCAACTAATTTTTGTATTTTTTATAGAGACAGGTTTTTACCATGTTACCCAGGCTGGTCTCAAACTCCCACACTTAAGCAATCCACCCACCTTGGCCTCCCAAAGTGTTGGGATTACAGGTGTGAGCCACCATGCCCAGCCCTGGAACACTTTTTGATATTCCCTTAAACTTCACGAAGCTGCAAATGAGATAAGCCAGTAGTGAGAGGGAATTTGGCTTTGTTATCAGCTCTGGAACACTGAGTGAGGAATGTAACCAGCAACTACATACTGCATAAGGAATCAAGAGACATGGGGAAAGCCAGCAAAGATGTGCTGCATCTTCACTGCTTTATGTAGCCACCTGGCTTCTGTTCAATTCTGTTTCCTTGGCTGAGCAAATCAGGGAGCAGGTGACCGTGTGTGCTGGTATGAAAGTCTCTTCCTGGCCGGGTGGCTCACACCTGTAATCCCAGCACTTTGGGAGGCCGAGGCAGGTGGATCCCCTGAGGTCAGGAGTTCAAACCAGACTGACCAACATGGAGAAACCCTGTCTCTACTAAAAATACGAAATTAGCTGGCCGTGGTGGCACACACCTATAATCCCAGGTACTCGGGAGGCTGAGGCAGGAAAATCGCTTGAACCCAGAAGGCGAAGGTTGCAGTGAGCCAGGATCACACCACTGCACTCTAGCCTGGGCAACAGAATGAGACTTCATCTCAAACAAACAAAAATGACTTGCTCGTTTTGGTTAGCATAATGCCTTTTTTTTTTTTTTTTTTTTTTTTTTGAGATGGAGTTTCACTCTTTGGCCCAGGCTGGAGTGAAGTGGCACGATCTCAACTCAATGCAACCTCCGCCCCCACCCCTGCCCCAGATTCAAGTGATTCTCCTGCCTCAGTTTCCCAAGTAGCTGGGACTACAGGGGTGTGCCGTCACACCTGGCTAATTTTTGTATGTTTAGTAGAGACGAGGTTTCACCACATTGACCAGGCTGGTCCTGAACTTGACCTCAGGCAATCCACCCACCTCGTCCTCCCAAGGTGCTAGGATTACAGGCGTACCACGCCCAGCCACAGTATAATACATTTTTTATTCATCTTTGTTGTCATGTATGTCAACAGATTATTCCTTTTTTCTGAGATAAGTTTTTGCTCTACTGCCAAGGCTGGGAGCAGTGGCAGGATCATAGCTCACTGCAGCCTCAATCTTCCAGGCTCAAGCAATTCTCTCACCTCAGCCTCATGAGTAGCTGGGACTACAGGCATGTGCCACCCCACCCAGCTAATTTTATTTATCTTTTGTAGAGACTTAGGATCTCACTATGTTGCCCAGGTTGGTCTCAAACCCCCAGACCCAAAGGGTCCTCCCGCCTTGGTGTCCCAAAATGCTAGAATTAAAGCATGAGCCACTGTGCCTGGCTTATTCCTTTCCATTGAAAAGTAATATTCCATTGTTTGACTTATAACACAATCTGTTTATCCATTCACTAGTTGAACATTTAGATTGTCTCCAGTTTTGGGCTACTATGAATAACGCTGCTATGAACATTAATGTATAGGGTTTTGTAACATGAGCTTTCATTTCTCTAGGATAAATATACCCAAGAGTGTGATTGCTGACTTACACGATAAATATATGTTTAACTTTATGAGAAAGTAGGCCTGTCCCTTCGCTAACAATGTATGAGAGATGCAGCTCCTCTGTACTCTCACAGCACTTGGTATCTCATTGTGGTTTTAATATGCGTTTTTATAGTGACTAATGATATCGAGAGTCTTTTCCTGTGCATGGTAACCAGCCATATATCTTCTTTGCTAAAGTTTTCAACTATTTTGTCCATTTAAAAGATTCAGTTATTTTCCTAGTGCTGTGTTTTGAAAGTTCTTTGTATATTCTGAATACAAGTCCTTTGTCAATATGTGATGTTCAAATATTTTCTCCTAATCTGTAGATGTTCATCTTGTTAAAGTGAGGAAGAGTGTGCTATGGTTGAAGAACTGATAGAAGTCCAGTGTGAGTGGAGTATGGAGCATGAAGAAAGTGGTCTACAATGAGGCTGGAGAGGCAGCTGGGAATTTACAGTTCATGTTAAGGGGTTTGGGATTTATTCTGAGAGCAATGAGAAGCTATTTAATGCTAGTAAGCAGAAGGGTGATATGAATGGATTTGTTTTGTGGTGTTTGTTGTTTTAGAGATGAGGTCTCGCTGTATTGCCCAGGCTTGCCTCAAACTCCTGGACTCAAGCAGTCTTCCTGCCTCAGCCTACCTTGTACCTGGGACTGTAGGCATGCACATCCGGCTGGATTTGTGTTTTGAAAAGATCACTCTGGCTACTGTTTGAAGAATGGATAATTGGAAAGGCATAGAGTTGTCTTATGAAAACCACTTAGAAAGTTACTACAATATAAGTTTTATGGAGGCCAGGTGCAGTGGCTCATGCCTGTGATCCCAGCACTTTGGGAGGCAGAGGCAGGTGGATTACCTGAGGCAGGAGTTCAAGACCAGCCTGCCCAACATGGTGAAACCCCTTCTCTACTAAAAATAAAAAAATTAGCTGGGTGTGGTGGCAGGTGCCTATAATCCCAGCTACTTGGGAGGCTGAGGCAGAAGAATTGCTTGAACCCGGGAGGTGGAGTTTGCAGTGAACAGAGATCACACCATTGCACTCCAGCCTGGCTGACAAGAGTGAAACTGTCTCAAAAAAAGAAAAAAAAAAAGAAAAAAATATATATATATGGAAACCATATGCATATATATATATATATAGACCAGTTAGAAAGTGACCACAATAAAAATATTCCAAAAAGGGAATATGGCAGCTTAGACCAGGATAGTGACAGTGGAGATGGGAAAGGCATGAACAGATTCAAGAGATAATTAGGAAGTAAATATCTAGCTAATAACCATTATGTCCAATAGTGTGGAGAAAATATTTAAATTTTCAGCATTATAGTGGATGTTCAGTTGTAGGTTTTTTCTAAATGCCCTTTAAGTACTCTCCTAGTACTCTCAGTCATTTTGCTGAAAGTTTTTTTTAAATCATAAATAGTAGATGGTAAACTTTGTCAAGTTCTTTTTCTGCATTAATTGAGATGATTACATGTTTTTTCTTCTTTATTTTGTGGCTAACTACATTGATTTTTACATGTTCAACCAACCTTGGATTTGCTAACATTTGGTTGAAGATCTTCATTACATGTTTGAGAATTTACCAGCAAGGTCATATATGCCTGGAGTTCCCCCTCACCCCCGACCCCACACCTTGGAAAGTTTAGTATTCTGAATTCTACTTCTAACCAATATAACACTATGCAGATTTTCTATTTCAAAGAACCAACTTTTGGCCTTGTTGATTTTCTCTATTGGTTATTTCCTATTTCCTTATTTCTATCTTCTACTTACTCTGGGTATACTTTACTGTTCTATTTCTAGCATTTGAAGGTGGAGGCTTAGAACAAAGATTTTAGATTTTTCTGTCTGTTTCTGTTGAAAATATTTAAGGCCATAAATTTCCCTGTAAACCTTATTTAGCTGTGTCCCACAGTTTTTGATATTTTTAAACTTTATCCCTCAGTTCAAAAATATTTTGTTGTCCAACTTCCAATTATCTGTAGCTTTTCTAAATATCTTATTGTTAGCAATTTCTAACTTAAATACATTGTGTTAGATAATGTATTCTTCATTATTTCCCTCTTAATTTATTGAGACCTACCTTATGCTCAGCATATAGTCTCATCTTAATGAATGCTCCACGTATACTTGGGGAAAAAATGTGTATTCTGTAGTTGTTGGGGGTACTAACCAATAAATGTGTATTATGTCAAATTAGTAGATAGTTTAATTCAAATTGTCTGTAGTCTTATTTTTTTGAGATAGGATCTCGCTGTGTTGCCCAGGCTAGAATGAAACTCCTGGGCTCAAGGGATCCTCCCTCCCGAGTAGTTGGAACTACAGGTGTGCACCACCATGTCCAGCTAAATCTTCTGTATTCTTAATGGCTTTTTGCCTATTCTCAGTATTCTGTCAATTACTAAGAAAGAGCTGTTGAAATTTCTAGCTATGATTATAGTATAATCTATTTCTCCCTTTAGTTCTGTTATTTTTGTCTTCTGATATTTTGTAACTCTATTATTAAAAGTTTCAAACATGTTTGAGTTCAAATCCCAGCTGTACCACTTTGCAGTTGTGTCATCTTGGCCAAGTTGCATGTCTTTTATGAGCTTCACTTTCCTTATCTGTAAAGTGAGGAGAATGGATGTTTTTGTGCTAATTTTACAGGATCATTATGCAGATCACATGGAATCATTTATATAGCTATATTATAAAAACTGCACTTGAAAAAAATAAAAATAAAAACTGTCCAGGCACTGTGGCTCACATCTGTAATCCCGGCATTTTGGGAGGCCAAGACGGGCAGATCACTTGAGGTCAGGACTTTAAGACCAGCCTGACCAATATGGTAAAATCCCATTTCCACTAAAAATTCAAAAATTTAGCTGGATGTGGTGGCCCGCACCTATAATCCCAGCTACTTGGGAGTCTGAGGCAGGAGAATCGCTTGAACCCAGGAGACGGAGGTTGCAGTGAGCCAAGATCTAGCCACTCTACTCCAGCCTGGGGGAGAGAGTAAGACTCCATCTCATGGAAAGAAATAATTAAAAATAAATAAATAAAAACTGCAAATGTAAATATGTAAGACATTATTAAGACATTATTATTACAGGATTTAATGAAAACTCCTATTCATCCTCCCCATACTTTTCTTTTTTTTTTTTTCTTTTTTTTTTTTTGAGATGGAGTTTTGCTCTTGTCGCCCAGGCTGGAGTGCAGCAGCATGATCTCAGCTCACTGCAACCTCTGCTTCCTGGGTTCAAGCAATTCTCCTGCCTCAGCCTCTCAAGTAGCTGGGATTACAGGCATGTGCCACCACACGCAGCTAATTTTTGTATTTTTAATAGAGATTGGGTTTCACCATGTTGGCCAGGCTGATCTTGAACTCCTGACCTCAGGTAATCCGCCTCCTTGGCCTCCCAAAGTGCTGGGATTACAGGTGTGCACCACTGTGTCCGGCCCCCATATCTTTCATAAATATATAAATTTCAGTCCTATCTCCATAACACCTCATCTTCCTGAACTGGAAAACCCTTCTTTCTCTGGCCCATTTGTTATCTATTTGATAATTTCAGCAGCTCTTTTCCTATACCATCTCTACCATTAGAATGTAATCCTTCTACAACCACTGCATCAAGGCCTACTCATGCTCATACTTCGAGACCCAGTTAAAACAGCATGTCTTCCATGACAATTTCCCACTCGTGTTTATTCACTCCGACTTCTGAGATCCTCAACTCTATTTCATCTCATCCTACTATAAATATTTGCACATTTTCACTAACCTTACCTGAATAAAACTCCATGGAACATTTGGTTCATCTCAGTATTTCTACTGCTTAGAAATACTGACACTTGACACAGAGTTAAGTTGTCAGTAAGTGCTGTATGAATGAATGAAAGGATACAGGTATATGGGTCAGGAAAGGAATGCTTTGTCTCTGTGAGCTTCAGTACTAAAAGCATTGTTCTTTTGTAGATACATAACAGGTGAAGCCCAGTAGGTTGGGCTGGTAGTTCCCAAACTGTAACTCCTGTATCCCCTTTGCTGATGTAGATGTAGTTCAAGAAAATGCTCAATTCATTTTTAATTCATCCTATAATGCTCAATTCATCTTTGTTAAACACTAAACCTTAAATGTGCCTGGAAGACTCGGAAGACTTTTGAGAGTGATAGGTAGGTTTTAAAGCATAAAAAGAAGTTTCCTGGAGTTAGCTGGGAAGGTTAGAAAGTTCAGAAAAAAGTAACAGTATAGAGATTGTTGTGAGATTTTTCTAAAGTCAAAATTTTAGCATGCTATGCAAGTGCTTTCTTTTCCCACCTCAACTGTCACTCTACACACAAGTTGTACAGAATTAATTGTTCTTCTAGTCTTTTTCTTTCCTCTGAGCCTTTCTTTTTGACATGAAGTCTTGTTTTTGTCACCCAGGCTGGAGTGCAGTGGTGCAATCTCAGCTCACTGCAAACTCCACCTCCTGGGTTCAAGTGATTCTCCTGCCTCAGCGTCCCAAATAGCTGGAATTACAGGCACCTGCCACCACACCTGGCTAATTTTTGTATTTTTAGTAAAGACGGGGTTTCACCATGTTGGCCAGGCTGGTTGCGAACTCCTGACCTCAGGTGAGCTACCTGCCTCAGCCTCCCAAAGTGCTGGGATTACAGGTGTGAATCACCATGCCCCACCACCTTTTTTTTTTTTTAATATACCATCCAGAGGTTTTTTTGTTTTTGCTTTTTAATGCCTATTATATTAAAAATACTAGGGAATAGGCTCCAGCAACCCAGGCTCCTTCTCATTTGTTCTGACACAGTGTGCTTCTCTGGGTGGAGCAGGCTGGCATTTCATTTGAACCCAGGTACCTTTCTGTCTGGCTTCCTTCTTTTTCTGAACATTTTCCTTCACACATTTCAGGAAGCTATATTGGCTGTTAGAACACTTAATGTGCTCAATATTCACATTAATTCTCTTGGCAAGAATCTGGCCCGTAACTTGTTTGTTTACAACAATGCCAACAGCATGCTGGGTAATACCATAGACTCATCCAGTTTTGCCATGGTAACATTTGTGGGACATTCCTTTTTGAACAGCACCCATTCCCTTGATGTCTACAATATCACCTGTCTTATAGATTCAAATGTATGTGGCCAAAGGAACAACTCCATGTTTTCTAAAAGGCCTAGAGGACATATATTGGGTGTCTCTCTTTCCCTTGGTATTTGTTACTTTGAGAAATTACTGGAAGATGGTGGTTCCCGCCAAAAGGTCCTGAGCCTTTTTAAATGCTTTTTCCTGTAATTAGAATGCCTTGTTTCTCTGATTTCCTTATTTATTTATTTATTTATTTATTTATTTATTTATTTTTGAGACAGGGTCTCTCTCACTCTGTCTCCCAGGATTGACAGGATTGAGTGCAGTGGTACAGTCATGACTCACTCCAGACCCAACCTTCTAGGCTCAAGCAATCCTCCCAACTCAGCCCTCCTGAGTAGCTGGAACTACAGGCATGAGCCACCACGCCCAGCTAATTTTTA
Organism: Cacajao melanocephalus; assembly: GCA_963573385.1. Taxonomy (NCBI): domain Eukaryota; kingdom Metazoa; phylum Chordata; class Mammalia; order Primates; family Pitheciidae; genus Cacajao; species Cacajao melanocephalus. Next base: position 60,329 of record CAUYLG010005804.1, on the reverse strand, counting down.
ATTTTTTGTAGAGACACGGTCTCCTTATGTTACCCAAGTTGGTCTTGAACTCCTAGGTTCAAGGGATCCTCCCTCATCAGCCTCCCTAAGTGCCTTAAAGAGCATATGTGTGATGCTTGGCACAAAGTGAACCTCAGTGCACATTTCTTGAATGAATGAATCTCATAAGAATATCTATTGTAATGAAAGATTGAGAGCAGGTACCTGTCCACTTTCTCTTTCCGCATCCAGCATTCTCCTGGTGTGCAGCCTGCAGATGTGAAGGAAGTTGTTGAGAAAGGTGTACAGACTCTTGTGATTGGCCGAGGGATGAGTGAGGCCTTGAAGGTAGGTGTTGGTATGCACAGCATTCCTGAAGACAGGTGGGGATCTCTTGGACCTTTGTCTTACAGATTTGTCCTTCTTGGGAGGTCATCTCTATATATCATGTATCCTCATTTTGCTGACCCAGGATAGCAATGGTTGCATACATTCCTCTGCCTCATCAGCATTGGGGTCTCTAGTCTACCTAACACTGAGACAGTGTCATTTCAACTATTTCTCAGAAATGCCTAAACCCATGAATCTCTCAAGTTCTGTAAGCATCACTGTTTGGTTCTTTATGTTTTAATACTACTTTATATCCGTATAGCATATTTTATAGTACTTCTAATTTTTCTTTTTTTTTTTCTTTTTTTTAAAGATGGGGTTTCACCATGATGGCCAGGCTGGTCTTGAACTCCTGACCTCAGGTGATCCACCCACCTCCACCTCCCAAAGTGCTAGGATTACAGGTGTGAGCCACTGTGCCCGGCCCTAATTTTTCTTTTCTTGGACACATTTATGTTGTTCTCCCCTTCAGAAAAAAATTTATTATTTTTTTCATTTTAAAAAAATATAGATGGAGTCTCACTGTGTTGCCCAGGCTGGTCTTGAACTCCTGAGCTCAAATGATCTCCCGCCTCAGTCTCCCAAAGTGCTAGGACTACAGGTGTGAGCTAACACACCTGGCCTATTTTTTAAATTTTCTTACAGAAATAATACATGCTCATTGTAAAAGATTTAAAAATTCAATGCAGAAATGTAGAAGTAAAAAAGTGAGATTCCCTTCCCAATGTTCACATTTGGTGTATATTTCTCCAGTCCTCTCTGAATGCATCTGCAAATATGTACACACTTACACACATAGATATACGTTTATATACTTATAACCATTTTACATAAATAGGTCAATGCTATATGTATTCTGTAACTTTTTCCCCCACTTATATTACTGTATTATGGATGATCTTCCACATAGAAGCCTACTTCATTCTTTGCTTTACAGATGTCCTACAATCCTGTTCATTACTGATGAAGGTGCCTATTATAGGACTTTATATATATAGGGCACCTTCACCAGTAGGGCTCAAGCAATCCTCCCATCTTGGCCTTCTGAAGTGCTGGGATTAAAGGCTTAAGCCACCATGCCTGGCCTATTTATATTTTTAAAATTTAAACTAGTTTCTTCCCCCCATTACAATAATTCCTATCTGAAAGGCTACTGTTATACATCTCAAATATATAGAAAATATAGGGCATATTAAAAAATATTTCACGAGTTCTAAGACAGAGTCTAATTAAAATCTATTTTTAAAAAATATTCAGGACAATCCAGAGTTGAAAAAAATATCATCTAATAATAGCTGCCACTATTAAGAGTATCTTTTATATAAATTCATTTACAAATATTTATTAAGCATTTTCTATGGGTTAGGCACTATTCTAGGCACTGGGGACAGTGTGATAAGACAAACAAGGTTCATGCCTCTCATGGATGATAAAAAAACTAGACTACTTTAGATAATAATAAATGCAATGACGAAAATGGTCACTTATGCAGGGCTACTATGGGGTGGTCAAGAAAGGCCTTTGTGAGAAACATTTGAGCTGCAGTGTACGTACATGAGTCAATTTCATCCTCACACCAACTCTGTGATGTAAGTGCTATTATACCTATTTTACAAGCGAAGAAATTGGGGCTGGGAGACTTTAAAGAACTAGCCTAACATTTCTTGGTTAATATATGGCAAAGAAGAAATTTAGACTCAGTTTATTCTAACTCAAATATTTAAGATTTATGGCGTTTGTGCACCAAGGTAGATGTTTCACGTATCCTTAGCTCAGCTAGTTGTCATACCAACCCTGTGAGCTAGGTGTTAATATCCCTAAGTTACAGACATGTAAACAAAGACTCAGAGAATTTAATTTACTTACCCAAGGTTACAGTATTTGTAAGGATGTAAATCCAAGGCTAACTTCAAATTCCATATTGTTTCATTTCCATTTCACTTGAGCTTTATGCATGGGTATCATGCTACCTCTGTCAAAGAGGCCTCTTTGACTCATTGGGGTTCACTGCCAAATTTTCAACTGGTGATACACTGAGTGATCATGAAGTGACAGTTGTTACTGTCTAATTCTGTAGAGTACACTTGCCTCACAGCAGGAAAGGAAGCCCTGGGGGCTTTCTTTTCCCCTACTTACTCATCTCTTTTCCTCCTTCCCAGGTTCCTTCATCAACTGTGGAGTACCTCAAGAAACACGGCATTGATGTGCGGGTCCTCCAGACAGAGCAGGCAGTGAAGGAGTATAATGCCTTGGTTGCCCAAGGGGTCAGGGTGGGAGGTGTCTTCCATTCCACCTGCTGATGAGGCCTTAAGAGGTGAATAAATCATCAAACACCTGTGCCTGTGACTGTGACTTACCATTTTCCAAACCAGCCTCCCCTAAGCATTTTTGGACACCTGCTCATAGATGCACGGATGACCAAGACAAGGTCCCTGTCCTTGCGGGTGCTAAAAGAAAAAAAGAGGAGACAGAAGTTTAATATTGTAGTAAATGAACTGAGGGAACATTTGAGTAACAGCAACAGTAGAAGGAGTATGCCCTGGGAGTTGGTTCTAGACAGGCTCTTCTACTAACCAACCCTGAGACTGGAGCTTCAAATTTCAACTATAGGCCAGGTTATCACTGTGGCTCACACCTGTAATCCCAGCACTTTGGCGGGAGGCCAAGATGGGCGGATCACTTGAGGTCAGGGGTTCAACACCAACCTAGCCAACATGGTGAAACCCCATCTCTACTAAAACTACAAAAAGTAGCTGACAGTGGTGGTGTGTGCCTATAATCCAGCTACTTAGGAGGCTAAAGCAGGAGGAACACTTGAACCCAGGAGGTAGAAGCTGCGGTGAGCTGAGATGGAGCCACTGCACTCCAGCCTGGGTGACAGTGCGAGACTCCATCTCAAAAAAAAAAAAAAAAATCAACTATAAACTGTTGGGGCTGGACTAGATGCCCTTTAAAGGTTCCTACTGGCTCAGATAGTCTTTGTTCTATTAAATACTCAGGTGGGCTTTGTAAAGCCTTAGAATAGACTAAGAGAACTACAAGTTATCAGCATCACCTTATTTTTAATTTTTTTTCCTTTTTAAAGAACTGTGGGCTTTGATGTCAAATAGCCTTGACTTTGAACTGTAGCTTACTGCCACTCACTGGTTGGGTATTTGTTTAATTTCTCAGTTTCACTGTTCTCATCTGTCAGATCAGGATAACATTAGCAGTACCTGGAGTCATTGTAGGTATTAAATGAGGCAATTCATAGAAAGTATTCAGTATTAACTCACTAACTGCCTGGCATGTAGTAAAGACTCAATACATTAAACCACTGTTGTCCTTATCTTTCTATCAATGGGGATACTGTGTAAAGCCAACTAGTTTCATTTTATGATTCTTAATATAGCAGCTTATTATTTCATACAGTCATAGAATGTTGGAGCCCAAAGGAACTATCTCACTCATTTGTTCAGTAATTCTCTTTCATATCCATTCACAGACAGCCTATTATTACTAATTTTCTTATGACCACTTATTGGGTCCTGGGGGAATAAGGATGAATGTTACAATTCCTGCCCTTAGGAATTATGTTGTATGAGAGGCGGACAAGTAAACAATAATGATACAATGCTAATGTTACAATAGTTACTAGGTCCAGCGGTGGCACAAAGAAAAGACTAATTTATCCTACTAGGATGAAAGGAAAACTAGGGAAGATATCACTAAGGAGATGATATTTAAGCTGAGTCTTTAAAAATGCAAGGTTCATTAATTCACTGAAAAAACATTTACTTGGCAGCTCTTTTACCTAGACATTTACTAGGTATGGTATTTATCACAGCCATAACTAAATAAAATTGCTCCACCCCAGCCATCATTGGATCAGCAGCACTGGAAACATGATTTTTGCTTCACATGATCCTGCCACCTGACTACATAGTTAGGCTTCTGACCTACAGGGACCAATCCATAGACTGGACAGCAGCTTAAGATGTAGCTTGGCAAGAAAAGCTGAAGCAGTATGGAAAGTGAAGGGATTTATTTTTTTCCAAGTTTACCAAGCAAGCAAGTGGCAGAGCTAGGATTAGAACCTAGCGCTATGTCATCTTTTTTATGGCATACACCTCCTTACTCCCTAGAAGCCCATGAGAGTGAGCGCTACACAGACCTGACACCCAGCACCGAAGTCTCGGAAGGTTCTGCTTGGTGCCCTTTCCGCAGCCCTTTCATTTGTCAGATGACAGATCTTTCTGGATCTGCTCCCTCGGCTCATAAAGCCAGCCCTCTGTATAGCTAAGCGGGATGTCTGATGAAATTCAGACTGTTTCTCTAGTGATGCAGTCCTTTTTTTTTTTTTTTTTTTTTTTTTTTTTTGGTCAAATATGAGACAGCTCCAGTGGGTGTTGAATTCAGTGTGGGTGTAATCCTTATTCCTAAGTGAGTTGTCTCCAATAAAGAGAACTCAGTATAAACTTCTTACAGATAGAAGTATTTATCAGTGACATTATTAAACTTTTAAGAAAACCTGCTAATACATAGCACCTACTTTTGAACCTGGTGCACATGGTCAATGATGGAAATATGTAGAGTTTGAAGAGAAGCTGTTTTTCCACATGACGCTGTACTTAGTCCTGTGTCTTAATCATTAAAGCCTCTCAGTCAGTTTGTAGGTAGCACAGCCCTCAAGCTGCCCACTCTTAATTTCTTCTGGCCTGAGTGGTTAAGACAAGAAGTTGGCAATATGCTAGGTGTGTATCTTTCTTCTCCATAATTGTGTTTGCTGAGTTCAATCATCTCAAAGCAAATATAAAGTCCTTTCAGAAACTTGAATCTCAGAGCTTGCTTTTGCAGCATGCCATGGTACTATATTTGCTCTGGATTCACAGAATCATTCTTCCCTTTGCTGAGTATGTGCCAGGAGTTGTGCTGGGGATACAGCACATTCTTACAGTCCAGATACAGATCAGTTGGAAAAAATAAGACATGTACACATACAGTGAGGATGTAGAAGTTGCAAATTGGCACAAATCTATCTGGAGACATGTTTTGTTTGACTCAGTAATTTTAAAATTTAGTTTCCAAGGTTTTTTCAGGTGAGTATTCTTTCATGAAAATGAAGATTTTTGGCTGTTTTGAAAGAATGGGAAGAACTGACACGATGAGGCCAACACTTACAAATTAAAATAACTGAGTACAATGGAATAGCACTGCCTTCTCCAACAGATAATGTGTTCTCTGATTCCTCAATTGCTATTATATTGCAGGCCACTTTATTCCTTTACTTTTCCTGCCTACCTTTCTTAAGGAGTTTGCGTTTGTGAACCTGCAATGCAATATTAATAAATACTATACTATGTGTGAAGCATATAGTATAGGAGGCTGGGGGAACATAGAGAAAATGTTCCAAGCCCATAGGAGACACAGATATGTTCTAGAACAAGACCCAGTCCTGAAGAATGGAAGGAAAGGAACCACAGGAGACAGTCTGAGGACCATATTCCAAGGCTCTGCAGGTCCAAAGGCCTAGAGGTGACAGAAAAACACTACAGGTAATTCTGTTCAGGTGGAACAGTAGAGAGACAGTTTGGGACAGGGAGTATGCAGCTGGAGACGAAGTAAAGGCATGAAAAGCCTTCAGGACAGGAGTTTAGACTTTATCCTGGGATGAGTAGTGATCCACTGAAAAAGCCTGAGCAAGGGAATTGGTGTGGTCAGATCAGCTCATCCAGAGGCTAATGCCATGCTTGAGGAGGGTTGATGGTGGCTGCATCAGTATAGAAACAGTATAAGAAGAGGACTAAGAAACATGAAGGAAGAGGAATCTAAAGGACTTGATGGCTACTTTTGTATGAAGGATGAGGAAGGAATCCAATGTGACAAACAGGTTTCTGGCTCTGACTGCTGGGTGCATGCTAGACCACTTAGCATGAGTAGTGATCCACTGAAAGGGCCTGAGCAGAGGAATGCTAGACCACTTACTAAGAACAACAGACTCCTGTGATGAAAGTCACCTGGGGAAGAAACAGGAGGCCTGGGTTCTAGCCTCAGCTTCACCACTAACTCAGTCTCTCTGGGCCTACGTATTCATTTGTAAATGAAGGTGCCACACTGGAGTGCCCTTTATGCCCTCTTCCAAGCCTTTATAAAAAGATCATTTTTTTCCACTTCAGTGAAAAAGTACAGAATCAGATACAGAAAAACTAAAATTCTCATATTCCCCAGAAACTAAAAATTCAGGGTAAAAGCAATTTTAAAAGTTGAGCCCAACCCCAATACTTGAATTCCTTAGCAACAAACTTGTCAGAAGCTTGTTCAACCTCTGCTCAAAACACATCTATCCTGGAGAATTCTACATCCCCTAGTGCAGCCTGTTCAAGTCTTACCCAGCTTTAAAAAATGTATTCTGATACTCAGCCAAAAGTAGACTAAGTGCACGTCTACCTTTGGTGGAAAAAGTACTACATTTTGCATTTTTCTTTTTTTCCCCCCTAGTCTTCAGAACAGGAATACATTTTGCATTTTTAAGACAGGATCAAGTCCTGGCTTTATCCCTTAGGAGACACAATCTCAAAGCCTATTTCCTTACATGCAAAATGAGGGCTAACTTGGAGGATTTTTATAAAAAGGGGTACTTACCTGAAAAATATCCAGCATATTCTTCCCTTAGAAGGCTTTCTATAATTACAGCACGATGGGCTCAGGCAGCAGCCATGGTTCTTCATGTTTTTGTCTAGGCTCCAACCCAGCAACTGCCATCAAGTGTTCATGTCAGGGCTGTGGTACAATTACACTTCAGAGGTGCAAAACAGGTGAGCACACTAGAAAAACTCAGCTTCATAGAGCTAATCATTCTTCCCCTAGTTCCTCTTTAGCACTCATGACCTCATGGAAATAAACTGCCTGGGTTCAGATCCCAGATCTGTCATTTACTAGTTGTGTGACCTAGGACAAGTTACTTATTTCTCTCAACTTCAACTGCCTTGTTTATAAAATGAAAATAACAATACCTAGGGAGTTAATTAATTCATGTAAAGAGCTTACAACACTGCCAGGTACACATAAGTACATTAAACCAAAAGTCAAAACATGCCTGAATTTAAATTCCAGCTCCACCTCTAATTGTATTATCTTGCTATTATTTTTATAAGCTTGTGAAGTGCTAAATATGATCCAGACTGGCTGCAGGTTCAGATTCTACCAATTGTTATTTAATCCATCCTATTCAACAACCACTGAGGTCTAATTATGTTTCACAGATGAGGAAACTGAGGCTTAGAGAGCTGATGATTTGAAGGCCTTTTCCCATAGACTTCTCCTGAGGTGGTATTACTTAGACCTTTGGGATCTTCTTGGATGTGAATGAATACAGGCTTTACTATTTATAGTTTTCCCACCAGTGACTTAGTCTCTAAGCCTCATTTGGCTATTGTGAAGATTAAATGACATGTTAAGTACATAGTACAGGCAGTGCCAAAGATTAACCTCTCTGGAGCACTGACTGTTATTATATCACACCTGGAATTTTTTTTTTTTTAACAGAGATGGGGGTCTCACTATGTTGCCCAGGGTGGTCTTGAACTCCTGGGCTCAAGCAATCCTCCTGCCTCCTGTAATCCCAAAGTGCTGGGATTATAGGAATGAGCCACAGCCCCCAGCCCTCTGCCTAAAACTTTAACTCACGTGCAGCAACGTGTCAGAGATGCTGCAGGAAATGACTTTATTTCTTGCACTGGATCCCTATTTCCACAATCCTGATTTCTTTTCTAAAATATAGCTCCTCTATATTATTTTTTTAATTTTTTTTTAATCTTTTTTTTTTAAAAGATGGGGTTTCACCATGTTGGTCAGGCTGGTCTTGAACTCCCGACCTCAGGTGATTCGCCCACCTTGGCCTCCAAAGTGCTTGGATTACAGGCATGAGCCACCATACCTGGCCTCTTCTATATTATTTTTTTAAAGCCATAGAGGTCTTAAGAATATAGCTGGGCATGGTGGCGGGCACCTGTAATCCCAGCTACTCAGGAGGCTGAGGCAGAAGAATCACTTGAACCCAGGAGGCAGAGGTTGCAGTGAGCAGAGATCGTACCATTGGACTCCAGCTCAGGTAACAGTACAAGACTCCTGACTTTAAAAAAAAAAAAAAAAGGTCCTAAGACAGGCAAGATCAAGAAAGAATTGCCTTGAAAGATAGAAATGATTCATTCTCCAGCTATTCAGTCAGTCCTTGGCCCAGCTAGTGCCTGCATTAGGGAAGAGACTTCTTAGCAAGATACTGCATGTTTAAGGTCCTTCAGCAACTTATCAATGGTAAAAAAGTACAGCTGTTAAAGCTGCTTTGGAGGTGCCCTAACACACTGTCACTTTAAGAAATAAGACTATAGCTCAAATAACCAGTTATCAGGAGGTAGCTGGATCTTTGTGTTTCACACCTGAGAAACAGCATGTAAGCATGTGGTATAAAAGCTGAAGCTACAGCCACACACATTTCTTTACAGACCAAGAACTAGAACAGCTTGGTGTTTTCTCAACTTTATTATGGAGAGGGGGAGGGAAAGTAGACTTGAAGGGTTTTTTATTTTTTAATGCAAAAACAATTTATCCTGTGTTTGAGACCAGATGAGACTGTAAGGGTCACATACTCCTTAGGCCTACACATCAATCCCAGGTGAAGTGCTTCAGGTTTGGCTCATTCTGACACCAAAGAAAGGGCCCTCTAGGCCAAGGTTGGAAAGACTGCTTTTGCCTCAGCGCCGTGCAGGTTTGGGCATTATATAAACTTTTACAGGCTTGCTGAAGGGAATGGTGCCCTCGATGCTGGTTTCCACCTGGGGCGACACCTCACCACCCTCCATCCAGGGGCATTTTGGAATGCGAGCACTGGAGTTGTAGGACAGCAGCAGCCTCACTTCTACCTGACATGGCTCTGAAAAAAAGACAAAAGAAATCCTCTATGACTTGGCAACTGCTAGGAATAAGGATGAAATGTGAAGTTAAAGAAACATCAAAATGGAAGCAGTAGGGAGAACATTTCTTCATCCGTCCGGATCCCTCCCCTTACCCTCACCAAACGAAACACTTTCTCAGGCAAAATCCTGGGGGGCTGACACTGAGCTTGCAGATGTGATGCTACTCCATCACCTTCTCGGGCTCACTGTGGCGCAGAGCCATAGCTGCTGAGACAACTGGAGAGCAAGCTAAAAACCCTTCCAGAAAGATTAATTGCTTCATGAACTGCTTTATGAACTGGCTTCAAATTCTTACGCAGCTGTGGATTTGGGTGGTCTCAGAACGTCTCAGAGTCTCAAGACTTCCAGCCTCAGGACAGAGGGTCAGCAGGTGCATATTGCTTATTCTCATACCCAAGTGGGCTTTTCCTGCGCAGTTTGATATCAAGCCTCACGGCTGCATGTACCATAGACTCTATTAGTGGAGAGGAAGCCTTTGAATAGCAAACAGTTCACCAAAAATTTCTGGCCAATGAACAGGAACATGTTTCAGGGACCTAAAATCATGTCCAAAAACATTTCATTCTTTCATTACATTATATTACAACATAATATAATCATTTAGTGTCTGTATGTGGCAGGTCCTAGCAAGAATAAATAAGAACTCTCCTCAAGTTGCTGGCTATTTGGTTGAGGAAACAGACAGTCACAATGCAGTACAGTATAAGAAGTACTGAGGAGGGAGTGCAAGAAGGTTTTGGAATAGACTATCTACTCTATGCCAAGCACATAACCCCAAAAGTTCTTATCCTGCTACATTATGAAACAAATACTGTCACAATCTTGGCAAAAGTCCCAAGACACAGAGAGGTTCTCAGAGACTGCTCAAATCTACACCTGGGTAAGAATTTGAGCCCAGTTCATAAACTGAAGCAGTTACTCTTTCTATTAACTACATGCTTCTATAAAGAAGGGGGAGATAATTTCAGAAAAATGTAAGGGCAAGTGCAAAGGCCAGGAACAGAGTGAGGTTGAGATGTCTCTTTAATTTGGTGCAACCAGAGCAAAAGGTGTTAAGTGTGGAAGATGATCCCAAGGCTAAGAAGTTCAGAGGGTAGAAATGAGGGCTAGATAGATCTAAATTAACAAGGGCAGAGACTCCAGGACTTCTCAATGCCTCCCCAGACCTCTTCCTGGTTACATCTAGACTCCTCTCTATGGGTCAGAGAAGAGACTGGATTGCTATCCTCCAGGAAGGGAAAGACTTGCAGTCAAAGCAATCCAGAGGCCAAGAGCAATTCAAAACCAGAGCAATCCAGTGCACGTCAGATTTCAGCATAAGATCTAAGTGCAGCCTCAGCCATCAGCAAGTACCAGCCATGTGGTAAGCACACACTCACATGACAACATGACGGCCATGCAGCAGCCTTGAGTGTAACTGTCATGAAACTAACACTGTTCTCTGATACCAGGCTCCAGATAAATCTCCCACTCAGGGTGGAATCGAGATAGGTACCCATGTCTGCTTTCCTGCCACACTCTCCCATTCAGTCCCAGGTGGCAGAACACAACCACAGCCCCAGTTCGCAGAGCATTTTCAAAAAGCTAAATCCTGGTAAGAGCCAGGCACAGTGGCTCAAGCCTATAATCCCAGCTCTTTGTGAGGCCAAGGCAGGAAAATTGCATGATCCCAGGAGTTTGAAACTAGCCTGGGCAACATAGTGAGACCCCATTTCTATAAAAAATAAATAAATAAATTAGACAGGCGTATAGTCTCAGCTATTAGAGGGGCTGAGGTGGGAGGACCACTTGAGCCGGAGAGGAGTGCACCACTGCACTCCAGCCTGGGCAACAGAGGAAGACCCTGTCTCAAAAAACCACCAAATAAATCCTGTTGAGGTCAGAGGGAGTTGATGTCGGACTCAGCCCTACAGGGTCATTTTGCATTCCCTTACCAACATTTGATAAGAGTGGCAATTCAAGGCAATGCCTTAGGAGGAAAGCAGAGTAGAGAGAAAATGAGAGGGAGGGGAACTTGGGAGAAAGAGACAAGATCATCTAGGACAACCCATACACCTTATAGAATGTATCTCCTAGGAGTTTTACATTCTTATTCTCATCTTAAAGATAATGAGAAAGACAGGTAAAATAACTTTCTCAGGATCACACAGCAAAGGAGACAAAATTTGAAATATGGTCTGTGACTCAGCTCCCTACGTGGCAGCATCCTGCCCCCAGAGGAGAGGTCCTTCCCTGCTGGGGATTGAAGGAGCTGCTGAGGGATTGAAGGAGTTCCCTACAAACTCTAGGCCCCATCTCCTGGATTAAAGGAAAGAAAGTGCAAGCTTATTTACAATGAGACACATTGCAATTGAGTGTCCCAAACTGGAAGGGAGGAAGCACAGTAAGGGAAGGCTGAGTGCCAGCTTCAGCACTATCACTGATCAGCTATATGGGCCTCCATTTATGTATCTGTAAAATGAAGAAAAGAATACTAATTCCCACTGCAGAGTTGGTGTAAAGATTAAATGAATTTTTATTGCACATTTAAGACCTTGTATTCAATTTTCATTATTTGTTGAGTGCCTACTACATGTCAGGCACTAGAGACACAGGCTACTGAAGCACTGGAGATACAAAGGCAAAGACAAGCAAGTTCCCTGCTCTATAGGAGCCTACATCCTACTGGGAAAGTCAGTAAATAAATGTGAAAACATATCTGACACCAATAAGTGCTATACATAAAGAATTAAAACAGAGATTTGTAATAGTGACTGGGTCGCAACCACTCAGAGGAGGTGATCTTGTTTGGTTTTTGATTTTTTTTTTTTTTTTTTTTTTGAGTCAGGGTCTCACTCTGTTACCCAGGCTGGAGTGCAGTGGTGTGATCAGGGCTCCCTGGAGCCTTGACCGCCCCCCAGACTCAAGCAATTCTCCTGCCTCAGCCTCCTGTGTCCGTGCCACCATGCCCAGTTAACTTTTTTTATATATATTATAGAGATAGGGTTTCCCTATATTACCCACACTGGTCTCAAACTCTTAGACTCAAATAATCCTCCCACCTCAGCCTCCTAAAGATTATAGATACAAGCCACCATACCTGGCTATGATCTTGCATAAGTTAAAATTCTTCAGGCTCAGGATAGCCTGGCAATATCAAACAAGGACGTCTGCCATGAACTAATATACCTTAAGAGCAAATGGGACCTAGGAGAAAGAACTCTGAGCATGGGGGCAGATCAGCTGAGTTCTAGCTCTGGCCTTGGCAGTGACTTGTTGTGTGACCAGGGACAAGTCAGTACCCTCTCAAGACCTTCCACATTCTTTTGAGCTATAGCATACTGTAATTTGCTTCCCTGAGCCTTGTCCCTCCCAAAACAGTGCTGTCCCACAGCATTTTTCCTTCTCCATATCCAGGATCCCTTTCTCAGAAGATATTAGAATAAGGAATCTACTTTTCTGTGGGGCCAGTAGTTTGGCAAATAGTGCAAAACATTCCAGGCAGCCAGATTATGGATGAGGAATGCTCAGGGAAGCACATCCTGGGTAGCAGAACTGCAAGATGCTCCCTCAACTATACCAGGCCTACTGCCACTAGAACCTGAAAGGGGCTGCCCTAATATCCAACAACTTTATAAAGTCAACAGTACCCATCTAACACCCTGACAGAGGGAAACCACTAATAATGGCCTTATAGGCCAGGCACAGTGGCTCATGCCTGTAACCCCAGCACTTTGGGAGGCCAAGACGGGTGGATCACTTGAGATTAGCAGTTCGAGACCAGCCTGGCCAAATTAGCCAGGTGTGGTGGTGCGGGCCTGTAATCCCAGCTACTCAGGAGGCTGAAGCAGGATAATCACCTGAACCCAGGAGGTAGAGGTTGCAATGAGCTGAGATCGTACCACTGCACTCCAGCCTGCGGAAGAGCAAGACTGTCTCAAAAAATAAAATAAAATAAAAATAATAATAGTAATAATAATGGCCTTATAATTCTGTGTTTAAAAACACAGAGTGAAAGAAAATTCCAAAAGCTATTCCCTATCTCTAAAATAAACCAAATTTGGTGACACTAAACACCTCCAGTAACAACAGTGCTCCTGGATCATCTTCAGTTGTTTGGGAAACACCACTGGGGCCAATTCTGCCCCCTTTTCTAGGTTCTGCAGACTGAGCTCTTTTTAAGTTTTCTAAAGCAGCCTTACAGGCTTCAAATGTCATCTCCTTTGCACTTGTATTCTCCCATTTTATTCTTATGGATTAAAAATCCTCCCAATTCAGACATATAAGTTGAAGAATGAAAAAAAAGTTTTTTTAAATCCTTACAACTAATTTGTAGGTTGAGAATTATCATCATAATTTTGAAGGTGAGGAAAAAGAAAGGAGAGACTTGACCAAGGTGACAAAGCAAGTCAGTGGCAGAGTTAGGATAAGAATATAGTCTCCTGGTGTCCAGACCAGGGCCCTTTCCATGAGACTCCATTCTATCAGAATTGCCTGTATATCTTCTAACAGAATCTTATCGCTCATGCATGCAATCAAAGCACTGTAGCAATTTAGCCCAAATAAACCCAGTTTGAGCTTATAAACTCATTGAGGAATCAAGTTCAATTCTTAGTAGGCCTGATCCATGTATTTTTTTCAAACTTTAAAAACCAAGAGCTTAAGGGTAGGTGTGATCTCCAGCAGCATATTTTCCTGCACACCCTGGCCCTGACTCCTTACCTGTCCAAGCAGTGTGGGAGAGGTAAACCTGAGTGATGAGCCGGTGCCGCCCTGGGCCAGGATTCCGGAAGTCTGCAGGCTTGGGGTGAATCATCTGAGCCTGGCCATCTGGATATAAGACCTAAAGGGTGACAGAAATGAGAAAAAGAGGCAGAAGAGAGAGCAGTGTTTAACAAAACAGATGATGACATCTGTTGTGAACCTCAAAACACAAGAAAGATGACATCAACTTTCCTAAGACTGCACCTTGAGGGGAGGTCAACACTGTAGACATTTCTATTCCCCTGCTCCAGCAAGAAGCAGTGTTCAGTAAACATTTCCTGAATTCATGGTGAATAAATAATGTGAACAGAGTGTTTCTATTAAGCCCAAGGGCAGGTAACAATATTAATTCTGACTATAAAAAGTGTTCTCTGGAACCTTCACCAGAAGAGCACACCCTCCCTGGCTGAATCATATCATGGCCCATTATCCATCACCAACCAACGGTATTTGGAGTTATTTTGTAACTGCATTCTCTCCACTAGGTTTCAAGCAGCTAGGAAGTCATATATCTGTTTCTTTCTACAGAGAGAATGCTCAGTGAAGAGTCCACTGAAATCATTGACCGGTTCTTGAAGTCTCACAAACTGTGAGAGAGTTCTTTCCTTAGCATCCTGGGGGACCTCTCAGCTCCTTGTGTAGAGAACCTACCACACTGTAGCGTACAAAGGATCTAGAGGAACAAATTAAGCTTATCCTAGGACCAGGACCTGCTCTATGTAAATATACTTATGAAGGCAGAGTAGGGAACCACACAGGTCTTTCAATGTTGAAACTGTGGAAGGCATGTCCCACCCACTTACCCTATAATCCTTCATCTCTCCTCAGGTCACAGGGCCTCCCCTTGATTCTACTCTTTTTTTTTTAAGACAGGGTCTTACTCTGTCACCCAGGCTGGAGTGCAATGGTATGATCATAACTCACTGAAGCCTCAAACTCCAGGCACAAGTGATCTTCCTGCCTCAGCCTCCTAAATAGTGGGGATTATAGGCACGTGCCACCAAGCCAGGTAATTTTCTTTTTAAACTTTTTTGTAGAGACAGGATCTTGCTATGTTGCCCGGGCTGGTGTCCAGCTCTTGACCTCAAGTGATCCTCCTGTGTCAGCCTCCCAAAGTGTTGGGATTACTGGCATGAGCAACTGTGCCCGGCCTATCCTTATTTCTTTTTCTTTCTTTTTTGAGACAGAGTCTTGCTCTGTCGCCCAAGCTGGAGTGCAGTGGTGCAATCTCATCTCACTGCAACCTCTGTCTCCTGGGTTCAAGCGATTCTCCTGCCTCAGCCTCCCAAGTAGCTGGGATTATAGGTGCTCAGCATAATGCCCGGCTTATTTTTATATCTTTAGTAGAGATGGGGTTTCACCATGTTAGTCAGGTTGGTCTTGAACTCCTGACCTCAGGTGATTCTCCTACCTCAGTGTTGTGATTACAGGCATGAGCCACTGTGCCTGGCCTACTCTTATTTTATTCAAGCTGCTACTTCCCACTCTAGTTCTAGACTCCAAGCTCCCAAGCCTACTATAGCAGAAAGATGCAGATGTCTCCATTTCCCAGTCCTTATTATCTTTAATGACAAGTGCTTGGGTGTCTTTTTTTTTTTTTTTTTAGAAAGAAGGGCAGGGCTGGGAAAAATGCCTCACAGCTGTAATCTCAGCACTTTGGGAGGCTGAGCTGGGTGGACCACTTGAGGTCAGGAGTTCAAGACCAACCTGGTCAACATGGTGAAACCCCTTCTCTACTAAAAATACAAAAATTAGCTGGACATTGTGGCATGTGCCTGTAGTCCCAGCTACTTGGGAGGGTAAAGCAGGAGAATCACTTGAACCTGAGAGGCGGAGGTTGCAGTGAGCCAAGATTGCTGCCACTGCACTCCAGCCCGAGTGACAGAGTGAGATTCTGTTTCCAAAAAAAAGACGAAGATAAGGACAAAGACAAGAAAGACAGAAAGAAAGATGAAAGAAAGACAAAGAAGGAAAGACAAAGAAAAAAAGAAAGAAAGAAAAAGGAAGAAAGAAAGAGAGCGAGAGAGAGAAAGAGAGAAGGGTAGAGGTGGAAATAGCAACGATCATGGGAAAAAACAAATGAAAAGGGGCCATAATTTATGTGTTCAGCAGGAGAGCAGTGGCTCATGCCTATAATCCCAACACTTTGCAGGGTGAGGTGGGAGGACTGTTTGAAGCCAGGAGTTTAAGACCAGACTGGACAAAAAAGTGAGACCCTATCCCCACACAATTAAAATTAGCCAGGTGTGGTGGTATGTACCTCTAGTCCCAGCTACTCAGGAGGCTGAGGCAGGAGGATCCCTTGGACACAGGAGTTTGACATTGAGCTGACCATGCCACTGCATTCCAGCCCAGGCAACAGACAGAGACCATGTTTCAAAAAAAAAAAAAAAAAAAATTCCCCATTCTCAGCAAAACTGTCCTTGGTGAAAGGCCTTGACTCCTCTGTGAAATGATTGCTGGAAGCCTTCTTTCATTTGTCTACTCCAAAGGTGGAGCTTAGAAATCTGTGGCCCAAGTAGCTCAGGGGAAGGAAATGACCAGTATGAATTATCATCAGGTAGAATACAGTAACCTAGATTATGCTTACAAAAGTGTTAATGGAGTTCTGCAGAGCCTGCTTTAAGGAACAGATACACAGTATTTCAATGGAGAATGCAATCTCAGTGTCATCTCTGAGGCATGTTTACTGCTGTATCTCTATCCAGCACCTGAAGTAGTGCCCGAAACAGAGGAATGATTCAGGGTGTGGTGACTGGACTGGATGGCAATTTCGAACCACTGGACCTGTCCCACAATGGGGCAGTGAGTTTCTTGTCCCTCTACCTGTAAGGTATCCAAAAGGTTTAGCCCTGCATGTGGTAGAGGTGCTTTGAAAGGGGTTTTTTAGGAGACAGTCTAGATGACCCTTAAGTAATCTGCCTGCAATCTCCTTTATGCTCAATTGGTCAATGAAGTTTTTTTCAGGGACAACATAAAACAGTAGTTCTGCTGGCATCACTGACTACACATTAGAATCACCTATGAGCTCTTAAAATAAACACTAGCGTCCATGGGCCCTACTCTCAGGATTTTGATTTAACTGATGTAGGCTGAGACCTATTCACCTATTCTTAATGCTTTCTGAATAATCCTAAAGCACAGTGAAGGTGGACTACCACTAATGTGAATAAAAAAATACTGCAGTATGACTTCACAGCTAGCTCAGAACTAGTTCTCTGCAGGTTTCATAATTTATAATAATTCCTGCTGGGAAGCCAGAAGGCCCATTCTGCTACTGTCACCATAGCCAAAAAGCATCATCTTCAAGGCCTGATTCATCCGTACCTCCTCCAGGAAGCCTTCTCTGCCTGCTCCAGACTAATTTTCTGTCCCCTTACTGTACTTCCTGTCAGTACTTGCATCCCTGCTTTGATTCATATCCCTTTGGCCCAGAATACCTCCTTATACCCTTCTCCTTTCCTTTCCTGAGTCTCCACCACACTCCAAATTGAGTACTCTGAACTTATCCTGCGCATGTCTACTCACCAAACTCTGTTTTATAATTGCCTGCCCATTTGTATGTCTCTCAATGAAACTGTGGGCACCCCGAGAACAAGAACTGGGACATATTTACCTTGGCAACCACAGCACTTAGCATGTGTAATAGGGTAAGCACAATTGCACAGATGAATGGAAGGAAGATGAATGAATGGACAGATGGATGAATGAAGGGGTACTACTCTTTGTAGGGCTTAACTGCACTGTCTGAATTGTTTAGTGTCTCTGCTACATTTCTCACATGTCTCTATTACATCTAACTTGGGAAAGAATATTTCCTAGTGATCACCTTTTCCTAACCATAAATTTTATCTGTCAGTTGACTGACTCACAGCCTGAAAATAACTTGTTTATTAGTTTTCTGTAACAAAAGACCCAGTCTTAGCATCACACTGTAAGATTAGAAAAGGTCTTATCATTTAATGAATGCTTACTGGGTGCTGGGGGCTTTAAATACATTATTTCTTCTCAATGTCAACTCCTCCTATTTGTCAGTTGCAGAATCTGAAAATCAGAGTTTAAAGTAACTTGCTCCAAACCAGCCTCAGCAGTAGTTGAGATTTAAGCCTAGATTCTTTCCCACGGAGGCTCATTTCTTCTCCTGTCTCAGTTTCTGTCCTTCAGGTAGAGACTACAGGAGTACTGATATTAAATACTTCAACACAAGGTCCATGAGGACCAAAGCTCCAAGAGGACCCAAACCCAACAGACCTGGACCTTCACAGTGTTCTGAGGGTCCTGCACATGTTCCAGGGTTGCATCAACATCCAGGGCCACCACCAACCCGGATGTAAACCGCAAAGGGTTGTCTGACTCGCCTGCTGGCTCAATGATGGTGGCTGAGGCTTTGTGGATCTGTAAGCAAGAAGAAAATACTATGATTCTAAAGCCAGGTCATTCCTGGACGAGAAAACACAATCTTTGATCTTCTCTCTCCTTATCTAATGAGTGGGCATGTGGGAGCCACTCAGAGAAGAGCCTAACCCAGTTGTTCCATTGGTCAAAGAAGATCACCAAGGTGAAGATTTTTGACTGTCTGGACAGATTTGGCCTATAGGGGCCAAATAGACTCTGACCTGCTCTGGAAGTGGGAGATGCAGGAAGGCACTCTGCCGTAGCATGGTCTGTAGAATTTTGACCACTTCTGCAGGTTTGGATGTCATGAGTCGGGGCATAAGGTCAAGAAGTTTGTCCACAAAGCTGTCCTGCAAGTGCGGCAAATCAGTGATGAAATACCTAGAGGAACAAACAGAAGCAATTTACTCATTCAGCTGTGCACTCATTCACCACAGGCTGGGCCCCAGCCAAACTACGAAGCAGAAGGAACGATGAAGTGAGAGGAGTTTGCAGTTTACGATCAAGACAGAGCTATACAATTATGCCTTAGTCACATGATCACAAAAGAAAGGCCGCTGTTTACTCATAACCATTATGTGCCAGACATACTCTTAACTATTTTACATGATCTTATTTAACTACCAGCAATCCTATGCATTATTAGAATTTTTATTTTCATATTATAGACTCATTAATTATTTTAACAAATACGTTTTTAAGACCTACCAAGTGCCAAGCATTATTTTAAGTTCTGGAAACACAGCAAACAAAAGAGAACAAAACGACTTCTTCAATGAAGTTTACATTCAAGTAAAATATATACGTATTCTGAAAAAATATACGTATTCTACAAGATAAAATTTACCTGCAGAATTGCAGAACAATTGTTTGTATATTTTAGAGAAATATGCAAGTGTAAGAACAGTGTGGGCCTAGCACAGTGGTTCAGACCTGTAATCTCAATACTTTGGGAGGCAGAGGCAGGAGGATATCTTGAAGCCAGGGGTTCAAGACCAGCCTGAGCAACACAGCAAGACCCCATCTCTAAAAAAAATAGTAAAAATTACCTAGGCATGGTGGCACATGCATGTTACTCAGGAGTCTGAGGTGGGAAGACAGCTTTAGCCCAGGAGTTCAAGGGTGTAGTAAGCTCTGATCTCGCCACTGCACTCCAGCCTGGGTGACAGAGTGAGACACTGTCTCTAAAAATAATAATAATGAGGTCAGATGCAATGATGGCTCGCGCCCGTAGTTCCAGCACTTTGGGAGGCTGAGGCAGGCAGATCACTTGAAGTCAGGAGTTCAAGAACAGCCTGACCAACATGGTGAAACCCCATCTATACTAAAAATACAAAAATTAGCTGGGGGTAGTGGCAAGCACCTGTAGTCTCAACTACTCAGGAGGCTGAGGCAGGAGAATCATTTGAACCCAGGAGACAGAGGTTGCAGTAAGCCAAGATCGCACCACTGCACTCCAGCATGGGTGACAGAGTGAGACTCCTTCTCAAAAGAAATAAAAATAAAAAATAATAATAAAGAGCAGTGTAAACAAACAGTGGTGAAAAAAACAGGTGACTAATGATTTTTTTCAACAAATGTATTTACAAGTTTTCTTCATATTACTTGTCTTTTTATGGCCTAGCTAAGTGCTAAATCAAGTGATTCCTGGTAGGTTTAGTTTTGAAGCTCTAACTTCAAAGAAGTTTCTAAAACATTAAGGAAAAAAAACAAATTAGGGCACATGGCCAGAGATGATAGCTTGGCTGCACAGGCTAAACCAAGGAATGTGATTTCTGATTGCTCCTATTGCCTGCCAGTGCTATTCTCTGTGGAACCAAGATTTAATAAGCCAGAAGAGATATAAAATACTTACCTCTGAAAAAAGTCCACTTCCTGTAAAAATTTTTCACACATCCCAAATAAGGGGTCAAGTCTGTAGAAAAGAAATGTAAAATAATTTGCTTGTGAAATCTGCAAACTGAGGAGTGAGGACCAAAAGTCCCAGAAACCTGAGCCTAAATTAAAGGAAATTTGGCATATTACACTATAAAAATGATCTCTAAAAGTAACAGAGGACTCCTAATGGACCTGGGGGTAATACCTGTCAGGATCCCAAGACCTGATTAAACCACTACAGTGCCCATTAAGCTTTAAGAACATTAAAAATCAAAGACTATCACAGGCTACACTTGGCACTAGACTCACTATGAATACAGGAGAGAGGCATAGCATGCAGGCACTACAGTGTCAAGTTCCCATTCTGCAGGAGTCCTTACAACAGTCCACACAGCTATCTGGGAGCTTTAATCCCAACGCTGACAGCTCATGTGCAAGGATATGAGCTCTAAATCAGGTAGGTGTAGAGACCATACTAGCTGAGATGCCTCATGCACCATAGGTGCTAATATCTCTTTTTTTGTTGTTTGTTTAGAGACAGGGTCTTACTCTGTCACCCAGGCTGGAGTGCAGTGGTGTTATCATGGCTGACTACAGCCTCAACCTCCTAAGCTCAAGCAATCCACCCATTCTGGCCTCCTGAGTAGCTGGGACTATAAGAATACACCACTATGCCCAGATAAACTTCTTAAATTTTTTGCAGAGGTGGTGGTCTCACTGTATTACCCAGGCTGGTCTCAAACTCCTGGACTCAAGCAGTCCTCCTACCTCAACCTCCTAGAGTGTTGGGATTACAGGCATGAGCCACCATACCTAGCCTGCTAATATCTCTTGAAACAACTCCATAGGCATAGCTTCCAGGAACACCATAATTGATCTATCCAGTTTCAAGAACCACTGCACTCAATGAAGCCCATAGCCATTGTATCTGCATCTGGAAACCATTTATATTTCCTTCTGGTCTACATGTAATTTACTCAGAGATCATTTTTTCCATAGCAGTATAGCCTATTAATGTTGACACTATAAGGGCTCCAAGAAACATACCTAAAAAGTTAACTAAATTCTTATGCAGAAAGGGACAAAGTTTTGTTACTACTTTGCCCACAAACACAGATGGTGTTCCTTCCTCTCTACCTTGATTTATTTGGCCTCATAGTACTTGAGAACATTTCACTTCAGTAAAAAGTTATTGCATACCTAAATAATACAGGCAACATGCTAGGTCAATATGACTTACTAAGTTTTGACCTTTGTAAATTTTCCTCTTATTTCTTGTATGTAATTTCTCCATGAAACTTCCCACTTGTTTTCATTAATACGTTATTCATTGGAGGAATAAAGTTCCCATCAAGAAAAACAAATACTCTTTTCTTACACACAAATACGTAAGAGAATGCTGTCAAGGTTTAGTTTTTTTATTAAAATGTAGTCTCGCCGGGCGTGGTGGCTCATGCCTGTAATCCAAACACTGTGGAGGCCAAGGCGGGCGGATCACCTGAGATCGGGAGTTCAAGACCAGCCTGACCAACATGGTAAAACCCTGTCTTTAAAAAATAAAATAAAATAAAAATAAATTTTAAAAAAATTTTTTTTAATGTAGTCTCCATGAGTAGAAGAGACTTCGTATTCTTCATCATATATTTCCTAGCACAAGCAGCATTCAATAAGTAATTGCTGAATGAACAAAAAAAGGGGCTGGGGTAGATGGCAAATGGAAACCTACTCTGGAAGCAACATTCATTTGAATTATTTTCCTGAAAAAATAAAGTAGCACTTGAAAGTTTTTTAACTGATCTTCTACCAGAAATGGAAGTGAAATTTCATAGTGAGGTTACCCACCAAAGACCATGAGGAATGAGAAGGCTAGAAGGGAGAATTCCAGCCAAGCAGGGGCACAAAGGGAAGCAATTTCAGCAAGCAGTGACATTTCCTCATTTGTTTGCCTGATTATAGAGAGAATCATCTTGGAGAGACTCCAGGCAGTAAAATATAAAAAGATTTGGGAACTCCCCAGACATGAAAACAGAGCAGGCATCCTTACCCACATGCCATATACATGAAGTATGCCTCTATTACTAAGAACACTTACTTTTCCTTTGGTGTGAGGGAAGGAAAGCTATGAAAGGGAGGCTCACTGGGGGCTAACAACCATTAAAGAAGAAGACAAATTACCAATTTAAACTAGTCTAGACTTTTGCTGTAAGTATGCAAAAACAATGGAAAATGACTAGGTGTTATAAATGACAATCAGGAGCTGTAAAGGAGACCAAGCAGTCCTCAGAAAGAGTAAGTCACGGCAAGAAAGCACAGAAAACTTTAAAAAAAATTCTATATCAGTAACCTCGGTGAGAGTTAACAAGGATTTAAACATACTGCACTGACAAAGAAACTGCTACAAAAACAGCAGATGAGATTAGAAGCTATGTAGCAGGAAAAAAAAAGAAAAAATAGTAGCAAAGCACACTTGGAAATAAAACATATAATGAAATCAAACTCAATAATCCATGAACAGTGGAATCAACAACATTGTAAACTGAAATGATAAACTAAAAGAGCATATTAAGGAATTTACTCAGAATATAGAATAGAAAAACAAAGAAAATGAAATTACAAAAGAAAAAGTAATAGGAAAAATAGATCCAGAAAATCCAACATCCAGTATGAGAGACTAGTGTATAGAAGAAGTAAGCAAAGAAATAATAGAGGAAAAAAAATCCCTGAGCTAAAAACAGTTGATACTTCAAACTCCCACCGAAGATCAGCAAGAATATTGAAAGAAAACACATACCTAGACATATCCTGGTGAAATTAAAGAGAGAGAAAGAAGGCCGGGCGCAGTGGCTCACGCCTGTAATCCAAACACTTTGGAAGCCAAGGCGGGTGGATCACCTGAGGTTGAGAGTTCAAGACCAGCCTGACCAACACGGTGAAACCCCGTCTTTATTTAAAAAAAATAAATAAATAAGAAGAGAAAAAAAAGAGAGAGAAAATTTTAAAGGTTTGCGCATGAAAAATAAGCTGTAGGGAAGAGAATGAGACTCACATAAGACATTCAACTGTACCATGAAATACTAAAAGGGAACATAGCAGGGAGTCTCTATTAACCTATTCTGATCTGGGGGAGTTCCCAATAAAATAAATAAATAAAGGCACCATAGCAATATAGAAATATTGGAAAAGAATTCCATTTATGTATGAGAGCGAAGGAATTTAAAAGGCAACTATGATACAAAAAGAACAGTGGTAGCAAAGTTGGAGTTAAACTTATAAAGATTATAAGTGATGGCTCACGCCTGTAATCCTAGCACTTTGAGAAGCTGAGGTGGGAGGATCTTTGAGCTCAGGAATTCAAGACCGGCCTGGGCAACATAGTGAAACCATGTCTCTATTATTTTTAAAAATAAAAAATATTTTATACAAAAAATAAAAAATAAAACATATATAAGGACTATGTATTTATAACCTCATAAAGATTATATAAACTTCTAAAAATTAATACAAGCTACATTATAAAAACATAATCAGCTGCAACAAACTTTCAAATTATTATTTTTGAGAGATGGGGTCCTGTTCTGTTGCCCAAGTTGGAGTGCAATGGCACGATCTTTTTTTAAAAAAAAGTATAGATGCCATTACACACACCTTTGTTTATTTCAATTATAACTGGCACATAGTTGGGATTAAACATTTGTTAAATGATTCTATATATCTTTAAGATTAAATCACTCCCTGAATTTATAAAGTCACTATCAAGATAAGTGAAGAAATAAAATATTTTATTTTTCAGGATGTTCTTTCTGACCTAGTATGTTTCAGTGTTTAAACATTCATATTTATATCTCTATGTCACTTTTTTGTTGACACAGCTACTGGACTGAGCATCAAACATTTCTGCGAGCTGGCAGTGAGTCACCTAAGTACTTTTTTGTATCAAATCTATGATGCCATCATTCTTAAGATGTACCTTTATTTTATGAAATAGTAAGAAACAAAAAACACCATGGCACCCCAACAAAATATTTGATTTCAGAGAACTTACAATAATATGTGCATCTTGAAATCCATGAAATGTGGCAGTTCCAGTTATCTGAAAGTCTTACAGCTTTACAGTCTTACACTGAACTTTTATTACATATCAAGTACCATGCTAAGTGTTTTTACATGTATTCTCTCATTTATTCTTCATAGAAATGCCATAAGATAGATGCTGCCTTCATTTTCATTTGGTATAGGGAAACAAGGTACAGAAAGGTTTAAAAACCTGTTCATAACCAAACAACTAGTAAGTAAAAAAGGATTTGAATAAAATAGTCTGACTTCCCAGTATATCCTCTTATTTATCCTTACTGCCTGAGAAAAAGATTATTAGTCCCTTCAGAACAGAAAAAGTGGTCCCTGGCACTAAATTCTTAAGGAAATCTATCAAGTAGGAGGATACAAAATGTCCTTGTTGCCAGATAAAGTCCTGTGTTGTGCTATATGCAATGGAGAGTCACCAGAGGGTTTTTAGCAAGGGAGAGACACAATTGGATTTCCAACAAATCTGATCCAACAAAATAATTTGTAATATCTGAAAAAAAAAAAATAGGTCACACGTTCCTTAGCTAGTCTTTTCTAAATCTCATTTTACTTATCATTAACTATGGTGTGATATCTGAATACATTTGAAGCATCTTTGAAAGGAACATGCCACATCTTTTGGCCAACCCCACATCTTACCCTCGTGTAGTTCGTGCTGTTACTATAAGTTGCAAAGCTTTGGCCTGTAGCCTCATGTGATGTATAATCACCACCTGCTTATTCTCCACACCACTGTACATGAACTCCATTTTGTAGGTCTCTTCCATAATCTATGAAGAAAAGGTAATTAATAATCAATAAAAATATCAGTCTTACTTGAGAGCAGCATAGAATTCTACTGTTAAATAACCTTAGGCGAAACTCTAAACCGAGATTTTACATCACTATGCTTTTAAGTGTTGAAAGAAATTAGTATAGTATGCCTTGTGAAAAGCGAATAAATTATTTTGCCTATTTAAAAAGAAGACTGACATGGTAATAAAATCATCTTGGTTGATGATGTGAAGATAAGAAAATTTAATCACTTAAGCAAACTGCAAAGCACTGAAAGCACTGCTTGTTATCCTAAACCAAACTCACTCTGCCATGGGAACAAATTAATATATATTATATATGGAAACCCAATCCCCAGGAAATCCTCAAGAATTAAACATCAGGAACTATTAACCATGTTAGTTATCCCAATAGACTGTTCTGTGGGCTTGGTCTGAGGGAGTTTGGGAAGGAAATAAGTGCAAGAAAACATTGTCTATGACCCCAGATCAAGTCCCCACTCTTGCTCAGTTCTATCCAAATAAGCTACTTTCATAAAAATGATGCTTCTCTTTCCCTTCTGTGCTTACCTCCCTGTGAACACTCTTGGGTCAGAGTAATGACTCCAGACTCTCTTACAACTGGCAATAAGACAAATTAAATTACATGAATGTCTCAATCCCTTTCTGTAAACAGGGAAGAAATAGCACCAACATCATGAAGTTTCAAGTATCAAATGGGGCATGCAACATGCTTATCACAGTATCTGTGATATACAGCAATGGTAATTCCTTTCCTCTTTTCCTTCCAAATTATTGCTCCCTGGTCCCATCTTTCCAATGTGGCTCAATTACTAGGTTCTAGTCATTAAATTCTACTCCTCTACAATAAGCCACATACTAGGTCTGAGAGAGAGTCTGGATCAGACAAGAGTTCAGTACTGTAGTAGAAAATAGATTCTGGGTATCAGAGGATCTGGTCTCCAGTCCTGATTGTATTATCTATAGCTCTATGAATTTAACCTTGCTGAGTCTTAACTGCTTCATCTCTAAAATAGAATTAGTACTTATTCCTATCTAATGAGATTATTATGAGGGGTAATTAAGCTAATAGACTTGAAATCATTTAATGAACTGTAACAATCACAGTCACCATTGTTAGCTTCCTCCTGGGTCATTTACAGACTTCCTATCTGAAAGATTTGACCTGCAAGAGATCACCAAGTCTCAACTCTTAGATGCAAAAGGGAACTGCTCAAAGCTAAAAAGAAATAAACTATAGGCAAAAAATTTAAAGTCTGCTTAATGAACTACCCAGAAATGTAAGGACCTTGTAGCAGTGAAATGATGGTACAGGCTAAAGATATAAACAACCTTAATTGAGTTCAGCTACATTTTCAGATAAAAGATTCATGATGGTAGAGACAGGGTTTCATCATGTTGGCCAGGCTGGTCTCAAACTCCTGACCTCAAGTAATGTGCCTGCTTCAGCCTCCCAAAGTGCTGGGATTACATGCATGAGCCACCATGCCTGGCCCAACTGCTATATTTTATAGAAGAGAAAATATCCAGGGAAGTTAATTAACTTGCTCAATGTCACTCAGCAAATCAGAGGCAGAACTGGGACTAGGACCCAGGTCCCCTGACTCCAAAGTGAGTGCTGTGTCCCCCAGTTATGCTCCTTCTCATATCACTAACTTCTGTCATAGCCTAAAATGAGGGAGACCACGAAGAGGTATAGAGCTATAGGAAGGCCTCTGGCTCTGTCTGGGACTGGACAATTCCTGGACGGAGACCTATTTGAAAGGAAGGTCTGAATAGCTTACCTGTTTCGCTGCTGCTGAGGCCAAATCACTCTGCTTCAAATACAAAGGGGCAGCCACATTCCACAACTTTTCCTGCAAAGCCTACACAGACAAATCAGGAGGGAACAGAACATAGAGGTCACAAAGACTGGCATATCATTTGGGATTTACATTTCTGTTTTCCTTTGAAAGTCTACCATGAACAGGACTTCTTCTCAACTAATCTTATTATTTTAACCCAATAAGCTGTATCTATTATGGAGAGAGTTGAAACCAATGGTTTGGGCTAAATGAATTCCTGCCCATTTGATCCAATTTCTGGCCCAAAGGCCCTGTGTCCCAGATCAGTGCTTCTGGAAGCAGAGTACAGGAACCATGAAGGCTTCACCAGAATGTGCAGGCAAGCCAGCTTCCAGGCTCTAGGCACTCCTTGTTCCCAGAGCCACTGGGCTAACCTGAGCCACTTAGATCCTTCTTTCTTGACTGTGGTTCTTTTTTCCTTTCCCCTATGCTCATTATGTTATGAATAACACCTGCCCCCAAACACCTTATAAATATATTCAACTAGAAATCAGGCAGCTTTCCTAGATTTCTCTTTCAATCACTCTACATTTAAAACATCACTAAGAGCCACAATTTTACCTTTCATCTCTCTCCTCACCTATCCATCTACATGACCTCATCTCTTGCATAACTACTACCTTGTAATTTATTTGGAAATTAAGTATGGCTTAAGGAGATGCGTTTGAGTGCCAAGTTGACAAGGGGTGAACTTATGGACCTAATTTTAGGTATCAACTTGACTACATTAAGGAATACCAGAAACCTGGTAAAACATTATTTTGTTTTATGCAGTTAGGATGTGTCTGTGAGAGTGTTTCCAGAGGTTAGTGTGTAAATCTGAGTGTACTAGATGGAGACTATCTGCCCTCAATGTTGGCGGGCACCATCCAATCAGCCAGTGGCCAGGAGAGAACAAATACAAAAGACAAAATGGGCACGACAAAATGGTTCATGCCTGTAATCCCAGCACTTTGGGAGGCTGAGGTGGGTCGACTACCTGAGGTCAGGAGTTCCAGACCAGCCTGACCAACAGGGAAAACCGTGTCTCTACTAAAAATACAAAAATTAGCCAGGTGTGGTGGTGCACACCTGTAATTCCAGCTATTTGGGAGGCTGAGACACGAGAATCGCTTGAACCCAAGAAGAAGAGATTACAGCAGTGAGCTGAGATCATGCCCCTGCACTCCAGCCTGGGTGACAGAGTGAGACTCTGTCTCAAAGAAAAAAAAAAGACAAAATGGCAAAATGGATTCTCTGGGTTCTGCTGCTTGGATATTAGAAATCTCACTCCAGGAAAGTGCATCATCACAATACTGACTGTGTATAAGCATTGAGTGTGTACATAAAATGTTTTCACTTCCTCAATAAGTGAAGAGATATCCTTTACATACATCTGCATTTGTGAAAGATAAAATTTCTTGAGATCTCAGCTCTTTGGGTGACTGCATATGCAGTGGTGACCCATCATGGTTTTGATCAATCTCGTCAAAAGACTTAAGGTTGTTGGGCACAGTATTTCAGATGACCACAGTTAAAAAGCTGTGTATATACAATTAACAACCATAGTGATATGCATTTATACCTTTCCCCTTATTACCAATTTCTTTATAAATATGGTTTATATGCTCATAACTGTTATACCCACCCGTCATTAGTAACCTGAATGTTTATGCCTGCAAAAATGTATGTTATTATTGTCTATTTTATAAGGTGGTATATATTGTTGTGTTTTTATGTTTCTCAAATAAATTCCCCTTTAAAAACATAAATAAACGTCTTTAAATTTTTATTTTATTTGTTCATTTATTTTTTTTGAGACAGAGTCTCGCACTGTCGCCCAGGCTGCAGTGCAATGGCGTGATCTCAGCTCAATGCAATCTCCACCTTCTGGGTTCAAGCAATTCTCCTGACTCAGCCTCCCAAGTAGCTGGAACTACAGGCGTGTGCCACTGTGCCTAGCTAATTTTTTTGTATTTTTAGTAGAGACAGGGTTTCATTACGTTGGCCAGGATGGTCTTGATCTCCTGACCTCATGATCCGCCTGCCTTGGCCTCCCAAAGTGCTGGGGTAACAGGCGTGAGCTACCACGACTGGCTTTCAAAATTTTTAAATTATTTTTTCCATAATTGTATTTTGGGGATTTTGATCTTTTCCAGGCTGTGGTTTTTGGGATTTCAGACTTTAGGGATTTTGATCTTTTGGAATTTCAACAGTTTGGGAGATGATCTTCTGGACTGTCTTTTGGGATTCTGATCGGCTCCCCTTCTTTTGGGTATATAACATTACACCCTAAATATTCTGTCATGTTGTTGTATAACTCTTTGTAAAGATCATTATTGGCTGTAGAATATACTGCTAGGTAGCTGTGCCACAATTTATTTAGCTTTTTTCCTGTTATTAAACACACTTGCCTTGGATTCTGGCTCTGGGCCCCTTACCTACACTGTCACTCCTTGTCATTGAATAACCAACAATTACGTGTTCTTTTTAGGAGTAATTGCTTTTCTTTTCTCACCCATCTTCTGCTACTATAGAAAAGTGGATTCTTTTTCAAGACCTCCTTGAATTCCTAGGGTTTCACAGAGGCTTAGAAAAGCCAAATAACTTTGCAAAGGGGCATGAAGGAACTTCTTGGAGTGATGAAAATGTTCTATGACTTGCCTGTGGTGGTGATTACACAGATATACACATTAGAAAGAATATATCTAGCCTAACAAGGACCATTTAAATACCAAGCATACATACCCACCTTTACATGAATATATACCTGTACAACTGTAACAGTTAGCACAAGTTCACAGAGTCGAAAATAACTTTTGACTCCCCTATTTATTCTGACTTTAATCAAATATCATTAATTACTTTAAAAACAAAGAACATTTTGAACTAGGGTCAAGATAAAGGTTTGTCAAGTGAAAAAGGCGCTCCTAAATTCTATGCCAAAATTTATAGTAAAATTCTGCTACAGAAGCTGAAAGATACGGAACTCATTTAATTGTTCTAACTCAGCAAAACTAAATAGATTCTTGGTACCAATTCTTTATATAGCTGACTACTGAGTATGAAATGCTAGCAAGTTGGTCCTCTTAAGAGCAATGAAATTAACCTTTTAACTATGATGAAGTGCAATGAGCATTTTTTGTTTTAAGACAGGATCTTGCTCTGCCACCCAGGCTGAAACACAATCTCACTGCAGCCTTGACCTCCTAGGCTCAAGCAGTCCTCCCAATTCAGCCTCCCAAGTAGCTGGAATTATAGGAATTTTTCACCACACCCGGCTATTTTTTAATTTTCTCGTAGAGATGAGGTATCATTATGTTTCCCAGGCTAGTCTCAAACTCTTCGGCTCAAGCGATCCTCCTGCTCTGGCCTCTCAAAGTGCTAGGATTACAGGTGTGAGCCACTGTGCCCGGCCTTGAAATGAACATTTTAAGAAAATAGTCTAAAACTTTATACAATTCCTAGGCCGGGCGCGGTGGCTCACACCTGTAATCCAAGCACTTTGGAGGCCAAGGCGGGTGGATCACCTGAGGTCGGGAGTTCAAGACCAGCCTGACCAACATAGTGAAACCCCGTCTTAAAAAAAAAAAAAAAAAAAAACTTTATACAATTCCTTTGCTAATCAAATTATACAAAACGTTTACAATCCTTGGCATTCTAACTAAAATGATTATCCAATCTGCTCTAATTATATTATGATAAAAGAATTCTCTCAAAATTTACAAATTCAAATTCCTATTAGTTAATATTTCGTTAATTAGAGACAAATGTAATCACACTGCAGAATACATAATTTCACCATTGTCAAGTGGCTGCATTAAGACCATAAGTTTTGCAACTTATGATCCCACACACTGCTGGATCCACAAAGGTGCTTTTTTGCATCACAATCATAAACGGAATGCATGCAAACCAACCTTGATGAGAAGTAGTTGACAGCGAAGGTAGGTGGCAGAGAAATCAGCTACTCCTGCCAATTCAGACTGAAGTTCTCCAAGTCTTTGCAGATCCCTATGGTAAATAAAACCCCAAGCAAACACAGGATAAGGATAATGCCACCAACATAAAGGTCATGTCAAAAGCATTTTACCATTTTATACCTAGTAAACTGGTCACAATTTTTTCTTTTTTTCAGACACAGTCTCGCACTGTCGCTCACTACAACCTCTGCCTCTCGCGTTCAAGTGATTTTCCTGCCTCAACCTGTAGCTGGGATTATAGGCGCCTGCCACCACACCCAACTAATTTTTTGTATTTTTAGTAGAGATGAGGTTTCACCACATTGGCCAGGCTGGTCTCGAACTCCTGACCTCAGGTGATCTGCCCGCCTTGGCCTCCCAAAGTGCTAGGATTACAGGCGTGAGCCACCATGCCTGGCCATTGGTCATAAATTTTTAAATGACAACACTGAATGCTGGAGTAGTGATAACAAAATTGGTTCATTCACACTTTGATAGTAGTTAAAGCTGATGTAACCCTTTTGGAAAGCAAAACCATACTGTTATAAAGCCACATCTGTGGTAAAATAGTTTGATTGATAGCTTTATGCTGAAAAGTAATACTAAGAGAAACATTAAACAGAAATGAAATGCTTTATGCCCCATAATACTCATTGTTATGGGGACTATTACAGTAAAAACTCAGTAACTACTTATTAATGGTGAAAGAACTTTTGAATAAATTACAGTACATCCAATCCAGTAATTTTTTTTTTCTTGAGACAGAATCTTGCTCTGTCACCCAGGCTGAAGGGCAGTGGCTCAATCTCGGCTTACTGCAACCTCTGCCTTCCAGGTTCAAGCTATTCTCCTGCCTCACCCTCCCAAGTAGCTGGGATTACAGGCACACGCCACCATGCCTGGCTAATTTTTCTATTTTTTGTAGAGACAGGGTTTAATCATGTTGGTGAGGCTGTCCTCAAACTCCTGACCTCATGATCTGCCTGCCTCAGCCTCCCAAAGTGCTGGAATTACAGGCGTGAGCCACTGAGACTGGCCTACGTAAATATTTTATAGCCATTAAAATACAAAATGGTTAATAAGGTGTATGATCTCAACTATGTAAAAACTATATAGAGGAGAAAAATAGATCGAGGTGGTTTTCTGGATGGTGGTAATAGGGTGCTCTTTAATACCTTCTCCCAGCTATGCTTTATTTTCCAAGTTTTTAAGATGGTGAACAAGCACTTTTTTGTATCAGAAAAAAAAATTACTATTTTTCCCTCACCCCCCCAAA
Source organism: Cacajao melanocephalus (assembly GCA_963573385.1). NCBI lineage: Eukaryota > Metazoa > Chordata > Mammalia > Primates > Pitheciidae > Cacajao > Cacajao melanocephalus. The sequence goes on along the minus strand of CAUYLG010005804.1, from coordinate 28,055 downwards.
AACCATTATTTTTCAAAAAGGTCTTATGGTGGACACTGTTGGTTGCCTATCCAGTTAGCCATTCTTCACTTCATTACTAACTGAACTCTGATTTTGTTCAAAGAAACATGTCCACAAACTCAATTCCAGGTAGTATCTGATTGAAGCCAATTAGTGCACTTTATCCACCTGGATATGTGATCTGAGTTGAACTTACCAGTTCAGATGCAAGGACTTATATTCCATGCTTAGAACAAATTGGTGTGTCTGTCTGTCTCTTGCTAGACTGGACAAGGATGATTATAACCCTGATTGCCATTGGCCCCATACTGTAACTCTACAGGGAAAAAAACCTTAAGATAAAGCCAATGCTGAAGACAAGAAAAGTCCAAAGAGAAAGAGAGAAATTGGGTCCTCAATTATATAAAAAACCCACTTAATCATACCATATCTCCAATTTCTGGTTATCTGCAAAAATATCTTAGTCATTTAGCTACTATAACAAAATATCATAGACTGGGTGGCTTATAAACAACCGAAATTTACTTCTCACAGTTATATAGGCTGGGAAGTCCAATATCAAGGCACCTACAGATCTGGTTTCTAGTTAGGGCCCATTTCCTCATAGGTAGCACCTTCTACATGCATCTTCATATGGTGCAAGTCATAAACAAGCTCCCTTAGGCCTCTTTCATATAGGCATTAATCTCATTCATGAGGGTTCTTCTCTCATGACCTAATCACTTCCCAAAGACCTCACTTCCTAATAACATCACCTTGAGGGTTAGGATTTCAGTATATGAATCTGGGGGAGACATAAACTCTCAGATCATAGCAGGAAATAAATAGCCATTATAAGCTAACTTGTGAAAAGCATCCTAACTGGATGTAAGTATAGACACAATGATTGTAACCATATGAAAATATATCTGCCTTGAGTAAGAAATCAGAGGCTGGGCGCAGTGGCTCATGCTTGTAATTCTAGCATTTTGGGAGATGGAGGCGGGCAGATCATGAAGTCAGGAGATCAAGACAATCCCCAGTAACATGGTGAAACTCTCTCTCTACTAAAAATACAAAAAATTAGCATGGTGGTGGCTGCCTGCAGTCTCAACTACTTGGGAGGCTGAGGCAGGAGAATCACTTGAACCCGGGAGGTGGAGGTTGCAGTGAGCCAATATCGCACCACTGCACTCCAGCCTGGGTGACAGAGTGAGACTCCATCTCAAAAGAAAAGAAGACAGGAAGGGAGGGGAGGGGAGAAGAGGGGAGAGGAGGGGAGGGGAGATGAGGGGAGGGGAGAAGAAGGGAGAGGAGGGGAGAAGAGGGGAGAGGAGGGGAGGGCAGAAGAGGGGAGGGGAGAGGAGGGGAGGGGAAGGGAGGGGAGGGGAGAAGAGGGGAGGGGAGGGGAGAAGAGGGGAGGGGAGAGGAGAGGAGGGGAGGGAAGGGGAGGGGAGGAGAGGGGAGGGGAGAGGAGAGGAGGGGAGGGAAGGGGAGGGGAGGAGAGGGGAGGGGAAGTGAGAAATTAGAAAGTGTCATACACAAATAAAATAGCTGTGCTGGGGTTACTGGTGATTTAAAACATGTAGTTTTTTGAATAATACATACTTTAAGTATAGAATTCAAAGGATATACAATTAAATTAATCCCCCTTTCTACACCTGTGCCCTGTAGCCCTGCCATCCTGTACACCTTCCCAGAGGCAACTATTATTACCAGTTTCTTTTGAATTCTTCCTGAGGTATGCCATACATTTACAGAAAGTATTGGTTTTCTTTGCTTTCTTCTTTTTTAGGGGAGGAGTGTGTGTGTGTGTGTGTGTGTGTGTGTGTGTGTGTGTGTGTGTACTACCTAACCAACTCAGCATTCGTAGAAAGTTGCCTCATTACTTTTTAATAGCAATATTAAATTCTGTATAGAAGTGGTAACTGTGGGAAACCTTAAGGTTTGAGTCACTCGGGAAGCTGTATGTTTCAGGGCTGGCATAACGCATCAGGTTTCACAGTAGCCTGGATAAAACTGTCCATTGGACTATGCCACTTCCTCTCATCTCATGCTCAGTGGGCAACATCATGATGGTTAATGCTGCCTCCTAGGGACTTTGATATCAAGAAGGAAATGCCTACAAAAAGGCACAGAGCAAATTACTCTCAAAGACATATATCACTTCTTATTAGTTTGGGCTGCTTGAGTTGGTCCTGGAGAGCCTACCCAAAGCATGAGAACCCAGAACAATGAAAGGCAAGACCATGGACTAGCTAAGCTCAGCTGTGAAATGTGAGTTTGGTGGCCAGCTGGTGTCTTCCTTTCACTTCTCTCATTTTTCTCTTACAAGAGACAGCTCTGACGCATTCTACTTCAGAAGCGTTTCCTCTCCAGTAAGATTCTGCCTTTGATGACAATTATACCGAATAGAGACCTACTGACTGTACATTAATTAACCAATTCTGAGTGTTATTTTATGTTACTGCCCTGGAATTGTGGCAGTTGTTCTGAGGTGCACAGAACAAGATGCAACCCAATCCAACACAATTAGCCGTAAGACTTCTGAACTTCTATACAAAGAAAAATGGAAAGTTGTTAGCTCTTGGAAAAATCCTCTCTGTCCCAGTGTTTCCTCTTATCCCCTTATGCTCAGAATTCTCAGGCAGCCTCAGTCTAGACATCTATCAGGAGATTATGGACTCTAATGAGAAAAGTACACCAAGCACATTCTATGTGCACTGTACTGTGCTAGGTGTTTCCTTACTTGAGCTCACTTAATCCTCACAATATGAACTGCAGTTAATCCTATTTCACTGAACAGGAAACTAAAGATCAGAATTTAAGTGGTTTGCCTAAGGTAATAGAATAAACAACAAAACAGGACGTGAACTAAACAGAGTCAGCTTTGCATCTCCTTTTTTATTTGCTATTAAACTCTTTTCATTTATTTATTAACTTACATCAAATAGAGATGAGACCAAGACTAATTTAAAACTAGATACAGCCGGCTGTGGTGGCTCACACCTGTAATCCTAGCACTTTGGGAGGCTGAGGTGGGCAGTTTGCCTGAGCTCAGGAGTTTGAAACCAGCCTGGGTAGCACAGTGAAACCCCGTCTCTACTAAAATACAAAAAATTAGCCAGGCGTGGCAGACTGCGCCTGTAGTCCCAGATACTGGGGTGGCTGAGGCAGGAGAATTGCTTGAACCCAGGAGGTAGAGGTTGCAGTGAACCGAGATCGTGCCACTGCACTCCAGCCTGGGTGACAGAGAGCAAGACTCCATCTCAAAAAAAAAACAAAAAACAACAACAAAAAAATTAGATACACTGGGCCATTTTTCTGTAGAGGCTCTCTGGCACAGCCAAACAGTTCCTCCCAGGAACACACAGATTAACAATCTATATGATGTCACTATGTGTAAACATATTTACATATAGTGTGATTCTTTTTAAGCTTACACAATAGGCTGAATTAATTTTTTAAATCACTATTAAAGATAGTCAAATAGACTCTGGATGTGTAAATCAAATGTAGTTTATTATTTCAATCTCTAACAATCTCTAAACATCAAATTTATAATTAATGTCTCTCAGTAGCTTGGTAGAGCAAAAAGGAATGTTAGGGAATACAAATAAATGCAGTCTTGGTGACTTCTAAAACACCATCTACATTCTTGCACCTGGATGACTGCAGATTGCAAATGTATATTTCTACTCTTTAATTACTAGACCAGTTCCCATACTACAAATGGGAATGTCTCCCTTAGAGACATTATAAGTTTCAAAGCAAAAAGCAGATTTTAAAGAATTCAACTAAAAAAAATCCCATGTTCTTCAATGGTTAGTGTGTAAAAGAATTCTCATAAGAAAAGTAGTACATTTCTATCTCAGATAAATGAAGCCCCTTCTGTTTCAGATTAAAATGAGCTATTTTACTCCCAAAGAACAATTCTCTATTATGGAACACTTCTAAGGTGATGGTTCCTGAAACAACAGTGTTTATTTCCAGCAACAGTACTTTCATGGACTTACACAAAAATGTAAACTTTGAAAAATAGGAGGTCATTATTCATACTGAGAAAGCAGACAAATGACTGCAGCATTCCTTAAAAGACAATCCCCTTCAACCATGCTAGTGAATTTAAACATGATTATATTTATAAAATTTGATTTACTTATCAAGTATCAAAAGCATGTCCAGTATGTCAAGCCACAGTAGATTTAAATTTTAAAGCAAAAATTCATAAATGTCCAACTATTATCTACGTAACTGCTCTTCTCAAAATGCTTTCACCATATATAATTACAATAATCTTCACAACAGTTCTACAGGTGCAAGCCACAGTATCTGGCTCATAGGTGAGATCTTCATTGGGTAAAATGGCTGTTTGGATTACAAAACAGGGCATTGTGTATGACAGTGAAATCTGTTTTACACTTATACTAACAAATACATGGCCCAGTTCTCATGATAACCTTCTGTATGAAAGCCTAACATTTCGCTCCATAGCAACTAAGAAAGCGAAGCTGTGAAGAACCCCAGGGGTCAACTGATCTAATCTCATGTGATACAGGAATCTCCCGTATATTACTGCATATCACAGAATATAGATTTTAGAGTTGACAAAGCTGAATTCAAATCCTAGTTCTGCCTCTAGCAAATTACTTCACATCTGCAATGATGGTTATAAAGCATCGCAGGTGCCCTCAGTAGCTATGCTCCATCTGCTTCCCTTTCCAGATTTTTCACCACCCTGCCTATGCTCCTGAATACACACCCAAGCTAGAAACACACAGCCCTGAACTCAGAACAGTGATCTGGCCGGCCGCCGTCCAGCAAGACTATCACCTCAGGAAACCCAGATCATGAAGGCAACTCAAACCAACAGGTGTTTACGAGTACCTTCTAAGAGCCAGCACTGCAGCTGATCACCAAATTGGCTAGCTTTTGTGCCTCTTGCACTTGCTTTAGTGCCAACAGTATCAAACTGTCAAGGACAAAATCTAAATGTTTATTTAGGTGGGGATGAGTCAGGAAGTAGACTTTATTTTACTGGGCTCAGGGCCAACAACCTCATTTAGTAGCCTACAAAACTAAACACTTTGTTGAGGGAGAAGAGAAACTGCTCCAAAGAGATACAGAGAGGACTGGAATCTCCGCTTACAGAGCTGTAGACGGCCCAGAGCTTACAGCAGGGTCAGCAAACTTTTTCTGTAAAACGTCAGATAGTAAATATGCGTTAGGTTTTACAGGCTGTATGATCTCTGTGGCAACTACTCAACTCTGCTATTTCTTGTTGAACTGTGAAGGCCTGTAGCATGAAAGCAACTTTAGACAATACCTAAACAAATGAGCATGGCTGTGCTTCAGTCAGGTCTTACATACAAAAGCAGGCAACAGGCCAGCTTTGGTCCATAGGCTGTAGTTTGGTGACCCCTAGTTTAGAGTACTATTACTGGCACATAACAGGCATACAATAAATATTAAGGGTATGATTCAGTGTACAGTGGCAAGAGAACAAACTGTCATGCTAAAATAATTTCAACTTTAAAAAAAAATCTGTTTTCCCTAACTTTTGGTGTTACTGATTACAGTGATGGTATTCAGGCGAACACTGCCATTCAGAATATCATTTAGGCTTAGCCTTTGCCGCTAATGCAGCTTCTTCATGCCACACGGCCTTCTTTGCCATGTTCCAACTTGTTAATGATTCATGTTCTGCAGCCCTTTTGACTGATGCTATCACTGCAAAGCAGTGATATGTGTGAGTTCATTTATTATGGTAACAAGCTTTCACTCAAGCTTTGTTTCCTGCAGCATCTATCATTTCTAGTGTGATCTCCTCCATTGATTTTTTAAAATCCAGTCAATAGTAGGATTTTCTTGTTGAACTGTGAAAGCCTGTGCTTGGTAGGGACCTTGTGAATCATTTTTGCTTGGGTCCCGGAGCCACTGGGGGACCCATCACTGGAGTAGCTGGTGAAATCATCCCCTAGGGCAGGAGAGTTGCTGTGGGCCTCTGTGTGGCTTCTAGAGGCTTCCTAGGGTTACAAAGACTATGTGACCCAGGTGGAGGCTCAGGAGGCTCGTGCTAGACACATGCTGCACGCTGTGGCTCTCCTGTGGCTGCAGCTGCATCCACCTACCCAGCATTCTCCCTACAGCCTGTCCAGCCCAACCCATGGCACTCCCAGGGGAGCCCAGGACACCCTCAACTTTATATTGGATTACTAGAGTGTCAGACCACCCATTTACCTCTCCCAGTTCCTCACTTCCACCTCTGTACCCAGCGAGTCATCAGGTCCCCCAGGTGAGTAAACTGAAGCTAACTGAAGTTGCATACACTGTGGATTTGGCTCACTCACACATGGTATTCCTATCTCCATCTACCGTATCTTCCTAGACTATATAAGCTGCAAAGTTAAAAACTGTATTTCTCAGATTCCCTTGAGCTAGGTTTCAGACATGATTTAGTATCGCTCAAACACATTCTCATGGGTTTTGCATAGGGAACAAAGTTAAGTGAGGAGAAAGGCAGAATGCAAGACATGGTTCTGGAGCCAGCAGCTTTATCAGTTGCATCCTGACTCAATAGGCAGCTTCCTGATCATGGCAGGAACATCAGCCTCCTTGGTGACCCACTCATTGAGTGGCTCTGGAAATCATTCCTGGATATTCCAACTAGTCTGTTTCTTTAGCCGTCCCAACAACTCTGTGAGCCATGTAGCATTCTGTAATAAATGTCTTTCTGCTTAAATTAGTCAAAAGCCTATTTTGTTTTCCGCAAATGAACACTAAGCAATAAATTAGACTAAGATCAAACAAATACAAGTCATGTGTTTTATATTTTGATAAGTACTATGTCATGTGATTTTTGTCACAGAAACATCCTAGAGTATATTTACACAAATCTAAATGGTATAGCCTACCATACACCTAGGCTATATGGTATAGTCTATTGCTCCTAGTCTACAAATCTGTACAGCATGTTACTGTACTAAATATTCTAGACAACTATAACATTACGGTAAATATTTGTGTACCTAAACATAAAAAAGGTACAGTAAAAATATAATCATGGGACCACCACCGTATATGCAGTTTGTCACTGACCATAGTGTTGTTATTCAGTGCATGACTGTATTAAGCTCAGACGTGAACCAAAATGAGTCTGCCTTCAAAGCTCCATTCACTCAATCACTATACTACACCATTGCAGTTCTGGGAGGCTGTTCTCCCTCAGGTCTCCCAGCTCTTCTGATGTCTGCTGAAGCTAGAATTCTGCTCCGCACCTGGACTACGAAACTGACATGCTCAGTTACCATTTCATACTAGCTAAAGGATCTTCTCCTTTGTGAAGCATCCCTCACCACCACCACTCTGATGGATCGGGGATTTTCATCTGTTTTTCCATAGTACCTATGCTTTTCTTCACTGTATCATTTATCAAATTGATGATTTCTGGATCCGTAATAAACAGTGAGTACCTTAAGAACAAATGTCATTTCACATTTCTCTCTACCCTCAGCATCTGGCTTATTAGAATAAACAAATAGTTAATGGTGCTAAGTGAATGAATGACCTAACATAATGGGAAAATATAACTTGGAGGATGGTTCAGTTTGCCTGCTTTATAAGATGTTAAGATGCAATAATAGACAGGAAAGCATGAATCAAGTATATAGCACTGTTATCCACCATCATAAATCTTTGCCTATATCCAACTTGTCTACGTGGGTTCTCTAAAGGCAGAATCCTATCTAGCTGATCTGCATCTAGCACAGAGCTGTTTCTTAGTGTATGCAATGAAATGATCCACTAAAAATTATTAATTAAATGTGCCTGATACCAAATACTCTTCAGGGAAGATCAAAAGAGAGCTCAACCAAGCTACAAATGATATAATATTTTTATTTTATTTTTTTAAGAGGGAGTCTCACTCTGTTCCCAGGCTGGAGGGCAGTGGTGCGATCTCAGCTCACTGCAACCTCTACCTCCCAAGTTCAAGTGATTCTTGTGCCTCAGCCTCCCGAGTAGCTGGGATTACAGGTGCATGCCACCACGCCCAGCTAATTTTTGTATTTTTAGTAGAGTCAGGGTTTCACCATGTTGGCCAGGCTGGTCTTGAACTGCTGACCTCAAGTGATCTGCCTTCCTTGGCCTCCCAAATTGGTGGGACTACAGGCATGTGCCACCATGCCCAGCCGATATAATACTTTTCTATCTTTTAAGAGCAAACAATAAATAATTTAAACTCATTTGCTTTTAGCAAAAGCAGTATTGTTTGCTCTTAAAAGATAGAGAAAAATATTTATCTTTTCAGTTCTTTCCACATCATTCAGGCAATTATGAGAAGGTCTGGCAGAGCCTTTTGGTTGTTCCCCAATATCTTTTTTTTTTAATTATACTTTAAGTTTTGGGATACTCATGCAGAACATGCAGGTTTGTTACATACGTATACATATGCCATGGTGGTTTGCTGCACCCATCAACCTGTCATCTACATTAGGTATTTCTCCTAATCCTATCCTTCCCCTAGCCCCCCCACCCCCTGACAGGCCATGGTGTGTGATGTTCCCCTCCCTGTGTCCATGTGTTCTCATATTCAATTCCCACTTATGAGTGAGAACATGCAGTGTTTGGTTTTCTGTTCTTGTGTTAGTTTGCTGAAAATGATGGTTTCCAGCCTCACCCATGTCTCTGCAAAGGACATGAACTCATCACTTTTTATGGATGCATAGTATTCTGTGGTGTGTATGTGCCACATTTTCTTTATCCAGTCTACCATTGATGGGCATTTGGGTTGGATCCAAGTCTTTGCTATTATGAATAGTGCTGCAATAAACATATGTGTGCACGTGTCTTTACAGTAGAATGATTTATAATCCTTTGGGTATATACCCAGTAATGGGATTGCTGGATCAAATGGTATTTCTGGTTTTAGGTCCTTGAGGAATTGCTACACTGTCTTCCACAATGGTTGAACTAATTTACACTCCCACCAACAGTGTAAAAGTGTTCATATTTCTCCACATCATCTCCAGCATCTATTGTTTCCTGATTTTTCAATGATCGCCATTCTAACTGGCATGACACGGTATCTCACTACGGTTTTGATTTTTATTTCTCTAATGACCAGTGATGATGAGCTTTCTTTCACGTTTGTTGGCCGCATAACTGTCTTCTGTTCATATCCTTTGCCCACTTTTTGATGGGGTTGTTTTTTTCTTGTAAATTTAAGTTCCTTGAAAATTCTGCATATTAGCCCTTTGTCAGATGAATAGATTGCAAAAATTTTCTCTCTTTCTGTAGGTTACCTGTTCACTCTGATGATGGTTACTTTTGCTGTGCAGAAGCTATTTAGTTTAATTAGATCCCATTTCTCAATTTTGGCTTTTGTTGCCATTGCTTTTGGTGTGTTAGTCATGAAGTCTTTGCCCATGCCTATGTACTGAATGGTATTAACCCAGGTTTTCATGGTTTTACGTCTTATATTTAAGACTTTAATTCATCTTGAACTGTGACTGGGCCCGGTGGCTCATAGCTATAATCCCAGCACTTTGGGAGGCCGAGATGGGTCGATCACGAAGTCAGGAGTTCAAGGTCAGTCTGGCCAACACAGTGAAACCCCATCTCTACTAAAAATACAAAAAATTAGCCAGGTGTGAAGAATCACATGAACCCGGGAAGCAGAGGTTGCAGTGAGCCGAGATGGCCCCTTGGCACTCCAGCCCAGGCAACACTGCGAGACTCCATTTAAAAAAAAAAAACCATCCTGAGTTAATTTTTGTATAAGGCGTAAGGAAGAGGTCCAGTTTCAGTTTTCTGCATATGGCTAGCCAGTTTTCCCAACGCCATTTGTTAAACAGGGAATCCTTTTCCCATTGCTTGTTTTTGTCAGGTTTGTCAAAGATCAGAAGGTTGTAGATGTGTGGCATTATTTCTGAGGCCTCTGTTCTGTTGTATTGGTCTATATATCTGTTTTGGTACCAGTAACATGCAGTTTTGGTTATTATAGCCTTGTAGTATAGTTTGAAGTCAGGTAGCATGATGCTTCCAGCTTTGTTCTTTTTGCTTAGGACTGTTTGGCTATACGGGCTCTTCTTTGGTTCCATATGAAACTTAAAGTAGTTTTTTCTAATTCTGTGAAGAAAGTCAATGGTAGCTTGATGGGGATAGTATTGAATCTATAAATTACTTTGGGCAGTATGGCCATTTTCACAGTATTGATTCTATCCATAAGAATGGAATGTTTTCCCATTTGTTTGTAACCTCTCTTATTTCCTTGAGCAGTGGTTTGTAGCTCTCCTTGAAGAGGTCCTTCACCTCCCTTGTAAGTTGTATTCCTAGTTATTTTATTCTTTTTGCAGCAACTGTAAATGGGAGTTCACTCATGATTTAGCTCTCTGTTTGTCTAGTACTGGTGTATAGGAATGCTTGTGATTTTTCTACATTGATTTTGTATCCTGAGACTTTGCTGAAGCTGCTTATCAGCTTAAGGAGATTTGGGGCTGAGATGACAGGGTTTTCTAAATATACAATCATGTCATCTACAAACAGAGACAATTTGACTTCCTCTCTTCCTATCTGAATATGCTTTACTTCTTTCTTTTGCCTGACTGCCCTGGCCAGAACTTCCAATACTATGTTGAACAGGAGTGGTGAGAGAGGGCATCCTTGTCTTGTGCTAGTTTTCAAAGGGAATGCTTCCAGCTTTTGCCCATTTCAGTATGATATTGGCTGTGGGTCTGTCATAAATAGCTCTTATTTTGAGATACATTCCATCAATACCTAGTTTACTGAAAGTTTTTACCATGAAGAGGTGCTAAATTTTATCAAAGGCCCTTTCTGCATCTATTGAGATAATCATGAGGTTTTTGTCATTGGTTCTGTTTATGTGATGGATTACATTTGTCTTGCGTGTGTTGAACCAGCCTTGCATCCCAGGGATGAAGATGACTTGATCATGGTGGATAAGCTTTTTGATGTACTGCAGGATTTGGTTTGCCAGTGTTTTATTGGGGATTTTTGTATCAATGTTCATCAGAGATATTGGCCTGAAGTTTTCTTTTTTTGTTGTTGTGTCTGCCAGGTTTTGGTATCAGGATGATACTGGCCTCATAAAATGAGTTATGAAGGAGTTCCTCTTTTTCTATTGTTTGGAATTATTTCAGAAGGAATGGTACCAGTTCCTCTTTGTACCTCTGGTAGAATTCGGCTGTGAATCTGTCTGGTCCTGGGCATTTTTTGGTTGATAGGCTATTAATTACTGCCTCAATTTCAGAACTTGTTATTGGTCTATTCAGGGATTCGACTTCTTCCTGGATTAGTCTTGGGAAGGTATATGTGTCCGGGAATTTATCCATTTCTTCTAGATTTTCTAGTTTATTTGCACAGAGGTGTTTATAGTATTCTCTGATGGTATTTTCTATTTCTGTGGAATCGGTGGTGATCTCCCCTTTACCATTTTCTATTGCGTCTATGTGATTCTTCTCTCTTTTCTTCTTTATTAGTCTGGCTAGTGGTCTATTTTGTTAATCTTTTCAAAAAACCAGCTCCTGGATTAATTGATTTTTTGAAGGGTTTTCTTGTGTCTCTAACAGTCTGTTCTCATCTTAGCTGACTATTTCTTGTCTTCTGCTAGCTTTTGAATTTCTTTGATCTTGTTTCTCTAGTTCTTTTAATTGTGATGTTAGGGTGTCGATTTTAGATCTCTCCCACTTTCTCCTGTGGACATTTAGTGCTATAAATTTCCCTCTAAACACTGCTTTAACTGTGTCCCAGAGATTCTGGTACATTGTCTTTGTTCTCATTGGTTTCAAAGAACTTATTTATTTCTGCCTTAATTTCATCATTTACCCAGTAGTCATTCAGGAGCAGGCTGTTCAGTTTCCATGTCATTGTACAGTTTTGAGTGAGTTTCTTAATCCTGAGTTCTAATTTGATTGCACTGTGGTCTGAGAGACTGTCTGTTATGATTTCATTCTTCTGCATGTGCTGAGGAATAGTTTACTTCCAATTACATGGTCAATTTTAGAGTAAGTGAAGTGGTGCTGAGAAGAACGTATATTCTGTTGATTTGGGGTGTAGAGTTCTGTAGATGTCCATTAGGCCTGCTTGGTCCACAGCTGAGTTCAAGTCCTGAATATCCTTGTTAAATTTTCTGTCTAATATTGACAGTGGGGTGTTAAAATCTCCCACTATTATTGTGTGGGAGTGTAAGCCTCTTTGTAGATCTCTAAGAACTTGCTTTATGAATCTGGGTGCTTCTGTACTGGGTGCATATATATTTAGGATAGTTAGATCTTCTTGTTGCATTAATCCCTTTACCATTATGTAAATGCCCTTTGTCTTTTTTGATCTTTGTTGGTTTAAAGTCTGTTTTACCAGAGACTAGGATTGTAAACCCAGCTCTTTTTGTTTTCTATTTGCTTGGTAAATCTTCCTCCATCCTTTTATTTTGAGCCTATATGTGTCTCTGCAGGTGAGATGGGTCTCCTGAATATAGCACACCAATGGGTCTTGATTCTATCAAATTTTCCAGTCTGTGTCTTTTAAATTTGTTTTTAAATTTGGCACCTGAGGGAATCTCCTGGTCTGCATTTAGCCCGTTTACATTTAAGGTTAATATTGTTATGTGTGAAGCTGATCCTGTCATTATGATGCTAGCTGGTTATTTTACCTATTAGTTGATACAGTTTCTTCATAATGTTGATGGTCTTTACAATTTGGTATGTTTTCCCAACGGCTGGAACTGGTTTTTCCTTTCCGTATTTAGTGCTTCCTTCAGGAGATCTTTTTTGGGAGGCCTCTTAGCATTTGCTTGCTGTAAAGGATTTTCTTTCTCCTTTGCTTATGAAGCTTAGTTTGGCTGGATATGAAATTCTGGGTTGAAAATTCTTTAAGAATGTTGAATATGGGCCCCCATTGTCTTCTGGCTTATAGGGTTTCTGCAGAGAAATCCACTGTTAGTCTGATGGGCATCACTTTGTGGGTAAGCCGATCTTTCTCTCTGGCTGCCGTTAACATTCTTTCCTTCATTTCAACTTGGTGAATCTGACAATTATGTGTCTTGGGGTTGCTCTTCTTGAGGAGTATCTTTGTGGTCTTCTCTGTATTTCCTGAATTTGAATGTTGGCCTATCTTGCTAGGTTGTGGAAGTTCTCCTGGATAATATCCTGAAGAGTGTTTTTCAACTTGGTTCCATTCTCCCTGTCACTTTTGAATGACTTTTGGTCTTTTCATAGTCTCGTGTTTCTTGGAGGCTCTGTTTGTTCCTTCTCATTCCTTTTTCTCTAATCTTGTCTTCAAGCTTTATTTCATTAAGTTGATCTTCAATCTCTGATTTCTTTCCTTCCACTTGAACAATTTGGCTATTGATACTTGTGTATGCTTCACAAAGTTCTTGTGCTGTGTTTTTCAGCTCCATCAGGTCATTTATGTTCTTCTCTAAACTGGTTATTCTAGTTAGCAATTCTTCTAACCTGTTTTCAAGGCTCTTAGCTTCCTTGCATTGGGTTAGAACATGTTCCTTTATCTCAGAGGAGTTTGTTATTACCCACCTTCTGAGTCCTACTTCTGTCAATTCATAAAACTCATTCTCCGTCCAGTTTTGTTCCCTTGCTGGTGAGTTATGATCCTATGGAGAAGAGGTATTCTGGTTTTTGGAATTTTCAGCCTTTTTGCACTGTTTTTTCCTCATCTTCATGGATTTATCTACCTTTGGTCTTTGATGCTGGTGACCTTCAGATGGGGTTTTAGTGTGGATGTCCTTTTTGCTGATGTTGATGCAATTCCTTTCTGTTTATCAGTTTTCCTTCTAACAGTCAGGTCCCTCTGCTGCAGACTAATAAACAGAAAACTAATAAACTCTGGTGGAGTTTGCTGGAGGTTCACTTCAGAACCAGTTTGCCTGGGTGTCACCAACGGAGGCTGCAGAACAGCAAAGATTGCTGCCTGTTCCTTCCTCTGGAAGCTTCATTCCAAAGGGGCACCTCCCAGATGTCAGCCAGAGCTCCCACATGTATGAGGTGTCTGTTGACCCCTGCTGGGAGGTGCCTCCCAGTAAGGAGGCACAGGGGTCAGAGACCCACTTGCGGAGGCAGTCTGTCCCTTAGCAGAGCTTGAGCACTGTGCTGGGAGATCCGCTGCTGTCTTTAGAGGCGGCAGGCAGGAATGTTTAAGTCCACTGAAGCTGCACCCACAGCTGCCCTTTCCCCCAGGTGCTCTGTCCCAGGGAGATGGGAGTTTTATCTATAAGCCCCTGACTAGGGCTGCTCCCTTTCTTTCAGAGATGCCCTGCCTACAGAGGAGGAATCTAGAGAGGCAGTCTGGCTACAGCAGCTTTGCCGAGCTGTGGTGGGCTCTGTGCAGTTCAAACTTCCTGGCAGCTCTGTTTACACTGCAAGAGGAAAACCACCTAATCAACCCTCACTAACGGAAGATGAGCCTCTCTCCACCAAGCTTGAGCTTCCCAGGTCAACTTCAGACTGCTGTGCTGGCCACAAGAATTTCAAGCCAGTGGATCATAGCTTGCTGAGCTCCATGGAGGTGGGATCCACTGAGCTAGACCACTTGGCTCCCTGGCTTCAGCCCCCTTTCCAGGGTAGTGAAGGGTTCTGTCTCACTGGTCTTCCAGGTGCCACTGGGGTATGAAAAAACTCCAGCAGCTAGCTCGGTGTCTGCCCAAACAGCTGTCCTGTTTTGTGCTTGAAACCCAGGGCCCTGGTGGCATAGGGACCTGAGGGAGTCTCCTTGTCTGAGGGCTGTGAAGCCCATGGAAAAAGCGTAGTATCTGGGCTTGAATGCACCATTCCTCACAGCACAGTCCCTCACAGCACAGTCCCTCATGGCTTCCCTTGGCTACAGGAGGGAGTTCCCCAACCACTTGCACTTCTCGGGTGAGGTGACGCCCCATCCTGCTTCAGCTCACCCTCCGTGGGCTGCACCCACTGTCTAACCAGTGCCAATGAGATAAGCTGGGTACCTCAGTTGGAAATGGAGAAATCACCTGCCTTCTGCATTGATCTCACTGGGAGCTACAGACTGGAGCTATTCCTATTCAGCCATCTTGCCGTGGTTTCCTGCCCCAAATCTTTCTCACATTCTTCCCGAGTATTATAGTCATTACATGTAAACCAGGCATTATTCACCCAGAGTGTATGTCCTCACTCCTTGAAGTGAGATATGGCCATGTGACTTAAGTTCTAGTCAACAGAATGCAAGTAACATTAGAGTGTACAACTTTTGGGAAGTGTTTAATTAAACTGCAGGGTGAAGATAATACCTTTCTCTTCCCATTTCCTTTTCCCCAAAGGCTGGAATACAGGGGGGATAACAGATTTTGGATTGTTAAACAGAGGCTGCTTGATGTAGAAGATGGAAACACAAGAAAGAATGAGCCTAGGCCGGGTGTGGTGGCTCACGCCTATAATCCCAGCACTTTGGGAAGCTGAGGTAAAAGGATAGCTTGAGCTCAGGAGTTTGAGACCAGCCTAGGCAACATGGTGAAACGTCAACTCTACCAAAAAATGCCAAAAAAATTATCCAGGCATAGTGGCATATGCCTGTGGTCCCAGCTACTTGGGAGGCTTAAGTAGGAGAATCACTTGAGCACAGGAGGCTGTAGTTGCAGTGAGTTGAGATTATGCCACTGCACTCCAGCCTGGGTGACAGGGCAAGATCCTGTCTCAAAAAAAAAAAAAAAAAAAGAATGAGGGAGCCTAGATCCCTCATGGTCATCTCAGCCCTGTCCACCTATGAGAAAGAATTAAACTTTGTTCCTGTTTTAGCCACTGTCATTTTGCCTTTCGGTCACTCATCCTAATATTTAAAATTAAAAAACTAAAAACAGGTTCTTTGTAACTATTTATGTTGTGTACTAATGATCAATCGAGTCAATAATATAAAGAGCTCTTTTAAAAAATATGCTCAAACCACAATCTAATCCAAATATAAACAGACCATAAAACCATATGTGAATGTAGGCCAACAGAGAGTAAGAATATCAAGCCTGGTAACCAACACTAGAATTCAGAACAGTCAAGCTGAGTGTAACAGCACTAATTCTGTCAGATGAAGGAATGATTACCTTACCTGATAGTGAATTCCAGCAGCTCCTGGGCTCCCTGAGGGTCCAGGTGCTGAAGACTATACACTCTTTCGAGGCTCTGCTGCAGGAACTGCTGAGAAGGATCCTCTTGAGATATGATGCTGGGAGAAACAGCTGATGATACTAGTTTTCTACCTGGTAACTAAGCAAACACGGTGGGATTATAGAGCCATTAAGTTTGGTGGCTCAGCTTTTGGTAACACACACACATAAAAGCACATCAAAAATGTGAGCCAAACACAACAAAGGGAAAAAAGGCTAGGAGATTCTATAAATAACCTTTCTCCCCTTCCTCAGCTACATTGGGAGTTAAAGAGAAAGAGAGAAAATGCAAACATGGTCTACCCAATACAGCCACAGCTGCCAGGAGAAAAAGAAAATAGAATGGGATAGTATTTTCTATTGCTAACTGAAATAAATGGGCCAACCATAGGAATGAGACTAAAAATCAATCTGTCATTACATTTATCTTTAAAACACTCTCTTATCTTTCACTTGAGGAAGAGTAATGATTTATTCCCAAATAAGTTTAGCTTATAGTTTTTTTCATGAGAATAATTTTTTTTAATTTTTGGCCTAGCCCTTCAGATATTCTTACTGTTAAAACTGTTTTATCTTTTAGGACAAATGGGAAGGAGAGAGCAAAGAGTATTTCACTTTTCATTTTGTATCTACTTTTTTTTGAGATGGAGTCTCGCTTTGTCACCCAGGCTGGAGTGCAGTGGTGCGATCTCGGCTCACTGCAACCTCTTCCTCCCTGGTTTAAGCAATTCTCCTGCCTCAACCTCCCAAGTAGCTGGGACTGCAGGTGCCCGCCACCATGCCTGGGTAACTTTTGTATTTTTAGTAGAGACGGGATTTCACAATGTTGGATAGGCTGGTCACGAACTCCTGACCTCAGGTGATCCGCCTACCTCGGCCTCCCAAAGTGCTGGGATTATAGGCGTGAGCCACTGCATCCGGCCTCATTTTGTATCTTCTATAAAGTTTAAATTTTCTAACCATGTATATATATATGTTCCTCTAAATAAACACATATTACTCTAAATAAAGTCATTTGGAGTCACCCAAGCAAGGATGAGTTAATGCAAATAAAGAGATTAGAAAAGTCCCTGGGCCGTGGCATTCACTAAGTGTTTGTGATTGTTATTATGATCCCTTTTTAAATTTTCTTCTATATATCTCTAGGTTTTAAAAATAGTAAAGGTTTTGTTTTTTAAAAACTAAATACTTGCTGAGAATCATGGCTTTATGTAATTGTTAAAATATAACAATCTAAATTCTTGATCTAAAATATAACATTCCAGATTCCTTTCTCCTTGCCTAATATCAGTAACCCAGGGACACTAAAAAAATGAATCGTCTTAAAAGGTAAAGGACACAAAAGCAAAAGTATAAAACAATGGCAGAGAGAGCCCGAGAGAGAAAGAGAATGAACAAACGAGTTTTCAGAGAATATATGGATTGCTTTCTACTATGTAATAACCACAAAGCATGAAAAATAAAAAGACAAAAACAAGCTGCATAATGTGGTATACACCTGTAATCCCAGCTATTTGGGAGGCTGAGGCAGGAGGATGGCTTAAGTCCATGATTTGAGACCAGCCTGGGCAAAATAGTGAGACCCCCCATCCCAAGGGAAAACAAGAACAAAAACACCCACTTCCCCATGCAAAACAAAAACAAGGACAACAGAAGTTTTCAACATACCCTCAAGGCAGGAACAAGATGAGAAAGACTGTCTCGGAGATAGGCATAGTGCCTGAAGGTGTGATCCGAGAACAATGCTGGCATTGTTGGACAGGTTTTAGCAGCATTGAAAATAAGTACCAAAACTGCAATATCTGATAGATCAGTGGGTTAAGTAAACTTGGAAGTATAAATGGTTGGCCAGAATCTGGTATTCTCACTTTCCACCTCTAAAATCTCCATCAAGAGACTATGATTTTGTAATAATCAAAGAAATGCAAATATAAACAACGAAATACATTTCCCTACCCAACACACACCCCCAATTATCAAAGGTTTTTAAAAATGCCAGAATGCTGCCGAGAATACAGAAAAATAGAAACTATTTTGCCTATGAAGTAGGCAACTATATTGCCTATCAAAGTACATACTGGCCGGGTGCGGTGCCTCATACCTGTAATCCCAGCACACTTCGGGAGGCCGAGATGGGCAGATCACCTGAGGTCAGGAGTTCAACCTGTCTCTATTAAAAATACAAAAATTAGCCAGGCATGATGACAGGCGCCTATAATCCCAGCTACACAGGAGGCTGAGACAGGAGAATCATTTGAACCTAAGAGGCGGAGTTTACAGTGAGCTGGGATGGTGCCACTTCACTCCAGCCCAAGAAACAGAGCCAGACTCCATTTCAAAAAATTTTTTAAAATTAAAAAAAAAAAAAATATATATATATATATATATATACCAGCACAATCATTTTGGAAAATTTGGTACCAGACAGTAGTCTTACATATGTTGAGTAATTCCACATCGCAAAATCTAAGTAAACAGCCTAATATCACAGAATCATTAGCAGGTACAGTAGTCCCCCCTTATCCTTGGGGGGAAATGGTCCAAGACCCCAAATGGATGCCTGAAACTGCAGACAGTACTGAATCTGACAGCCATCAATTAGAACATGATGGCAGGTTTCTATTCTAGTCTTCCACCTACATATGTAATGCCTTGTCCATCTTAACTAAGAACTTATCAAGCATTATGGTCATAACTTTTGCAGTTTGAGGTGCAACAGTAAAACAAACAAAAAATGTATTTTCCTTGTTGACAATTTCATGGATAGTAAATTTGTCTTATCATATGTAAATCTTAACAATCTCAACATAGAATTTTCTTATTAACTCAAGAACTTTCATTTTTTCACTTCAAGGAAGATCTTTATGGCTTTTTCATTGGCATATCTGAATTACCAGCACCACTACTATTGCACTTTGGGGCCATTACAAAATCAAATCTGATAGCCGAGACAGCCACAGAGTGACTAATGGACAGTTAGCATATGCAGTATGAGTTCACTGGACAAGGAGATGATTCACATCCTGAGTGGGATGGAAAAGGATGCTGTTCAATTTCATTACACTTCTCAGAATGGCATGCAATTTGGAGCTTATTAATTGCTTATTTCGGGAATTTTCCATTTAATATTTTCAGGCCACAGTTGACTTCAAGTAACTAAAACTGCAGAAAGTGAACAACAGGTAAGGGGGGACTATTGCAATCAGAAATAACCTAAATGTCCAAAACCAGGAGAATGATTTTATATATATATATATACATATATAATTATATAAACATAATTTTTAATGATTACATATTATGCCATCATGTAGGTAAAACACAGCTGTATAATCAATAAAAATTGTATTTATAAGCTGGTTGTGGAGGCTCACGTCTGTAATCCCAGCATCTTTGAGAGGCTGGGGCAGGAGGATCGTTTGAATCCAGGAGTTCAAGACCAGCCTGGGCAATAAAGTAGGAACTCATCTCTACAAAAAAAATTAGCTGGGTGTGGTGGCTCGTGCCTGTAGTCCCAACTTCTTGGGGGGCTGAGGAGGGAGGATAACTTGAGCTCAGGAGGTCAAGACTACAGTAAGCAATGATCATTGCACTCCAGCATTAATGACAGAGAATCTGTCACCAAAAAAAAAAAAAAAAATATATATATATATATATGAAATTTATAATTTTGTACCATAAACATTTTTTCTTTTTCTTTCTTTTTTTTCAACAGATTTTGGTTACATGAATACTATTTTTCATAGTAAGTGAAAAGAACAGGTTCTAAAATATATAGAAGATATGATAGCAACTATTATCCAACAGTTGTCAATGAAATGAATTATAATAAAAAATAAAAGCAACAAACTTCCAACTCAAGATTTTTTTTAAAAAAGATAAGATATTAACACTAGATTACTCTGGTAATATTAACACCAAAATATTAACACTAGATTACTCTGGCTAATAAGACTTAAGATGTTAAATATGAAGTTTCTTCTATGTTTTTGGATTTTCTGTCTATAGATAATAATTTTACACTGAAGGGAAAATCAGAAATTAAAAGATAAACACATCTTCCAACAATCTTCCATGCTTCCCTATGACAGAGCCTTATATCTGTCTCCCCAGTAACCATCCTTCCCTTTTTCTTTAGTAACAGAATACAAATTTTATTCTGGAGATCCTCTAATTTCCTGCCTAGAACCTGGACATGATGATTGGAGCACTAGCAACAATCTTGGACAACTAACAATGGCAGAACAGATAAAACAGATCACCGAGAATAATATGGAGCTGTCACACCAGCTTGCTAACCTCTAGACTTCTCTCACGTTAGAGAAAAATTAAAATCTTAATTTTCCTAAGGTAAACGTGGGAGCAAGCCCTGACAGCCAAACATAAGTAGCAAATAATACAATCCTCCAACTATCCCGAAAAATACCTTAACAAAATAGGCTTCCAAGAATGCTTTAATTTTTGTTTTCAATGTAAAGGGCCTTCAGATTTCAGAGCATTTCGATATGTCTTCCGAGTTAGTAGTAAGACCTACCCTACAAGCACATTTCTGATGGGCTGAATTTCAAATAGCTAGACTATACCACTAGAGGTAAGATCAGAATGTGTCTTTCTTAAATGCAAATGTGAAGTCAGGCATTGCTTAGTACATCAATTACACAGATCTTTAAATTCAAAAATTCCCCAAAAGCCCTATGAAAGTAAACAAACAGAATTAAGGGAGGTTAAGGGAGAGGAAGGATAGTTAAAGGGAGAGACTTGTTAAAGCTTGCAAAATTACAGTGAGATGGGAGGCATAAGTTCTAGGCTCTATAGCACTGTAAGATGACTACAGTTAACAATAATAAATAGTTTCAAAGAGCTAGACAGAGGATACTGAATGTTTCCAATACAAAGAAATGATAAATGTTTGAGAGGATGGATATGCTAACTACCCTGATCTGATCAGTATACCTACATATCAAAATATCACTATGTACCCCATAAATATGTACAATTATTATGTGTCAATTAAAAAAATAAAATAATTCAAATTTTAAAAAATGTATTAAGGGAGACTGTAACGGTCACCTGATTACAATAGCCAGTTCCATGGCTGATCTCTGTGTTTCAATAACTAGTCTTAAACTTCACCAAGGATCTGCCCACAGAGCAAAAAGAACCCTAGGAGAGCATGGATGCACTGATGCAAATGTATCCCCATTACTGGAAAACAATCCAATTGCATGGCATGTTGTATAGGCTATCATAAACCCACTGAACTTGTTTCAGAGGCACAGTAGTCATGGAGCCTACCTAGCTCAGCCATCACCTCTCTCAGGCTAAAGATCAAATTAAACATTGTATAGGACATTAGGAAGAGGGCACAGGCTTTAAAACCAGAGATTTTTTTCT
The DNA here is from genome assembly GCA_963573385.1 of Cacajao melanocephalus. Taxonomy (NCBI): domain Eukaryota; kingdom Metazoa; phylum Chordata; class Mammalia; order Primates; family Pitheciidae; genus Cacajao; species Cacajao melanocephalus. The sequence goes on along the minus strand of CAUYLG010005804.1, from coordinate 6,544 downwards.
GTCTTGGAATCCCAAATCTGATGCTTAAGAGAGTTACTTAACACTCTGAGCATCAGTTTCCTCATCTGTAAACTGAGAATAATACCTCCTTCCAGAGTTGTTTGGAAGATGAGAGATAAATTGTATAATGCAATTATAGTTGACCCTCCATCTCTGGGTTTTGCAACCATGAATTCAACACATCGCAGATGGAAAATATATATTTTTTTTAAATGCTTGCATCTGTACAGAACATGTACAGACTTTTTTGGTCATTATTCCCTGAACAATGTAACATAACAACTATTTACACAGCATTTACAATGTGTTAGGTATCATAAGTAATCTAGAGATAACTTAAAGTATATGGGAGGATGTGAGAAAGTTACATTCCATACACCATTTTATATGAGGCATTTAAACATCCATGCATTTTGGTATCTAAGAGAGGTCCTGGAACTAATTCCCAACAGATATAAAGAGACAATTATAAGCAGTATGTGGAATAGTAGGTGCTAAATAAATGTCGAAAAGAAAACTCAGACGAAGGCTGGGCACGGTGGCTCATGCCTGTAATCCCAGGACTTTGGGACGCCAAGGCAGGCGGATCACCTGAGGTTAAGAGTTTGAGACCAGCCTGGCCAAAATGGTGATATCCTGTCTCTATTAAAAATAAAAAAATTAGCCAGGCGAGTTGCAGGTGACTGTAATCCCAGCTACTCAGGAGGCTGAGATAGGAGAACTGATTGAACCCGGGAGGCAGAGGTTGCAATGAGCCGAGATCGGGCCACTGCACTCTAGCCTGGGCAACAGAGTGAGACCCTGTCTCCAAAAAAAAAAAAAGAAAAGAAAAGAAAAGAAAACTCACACCACCCCAGCTACACTGCAGAAGGAGATACCAAAGCTGTCTGCCAACACATCAGGGCCCATCCTAAGCACAGAGGATACAAGCTGGATCATCCATGTCTGGTTCAGCTGTGTCAAAAAATGGGTGGGTGCTCAGAAGCTCTGGCACCAAGGGGAGCACCAGGGTTGGATGCCGACTTCCCAGAAACTTCAAGCACCTGAAACAAACAAATAAGAATGCACATCAACAAATCAGTAAGTCCTTTGAAAGTACTAGGAACTGGAATCAGAAAACTTGAACTGGAAACGTAAATTCTTGATCACATACTTTAGCAAACTCTATGACTTCAGATATGTCATCCAATTATTCTGGAACTCAGTTAATTCATCTTAAAAATTTGGTTATTGGGCCGGGCGTGGTGGCTCACGCCTGTAATCCCAGTACTTTGAGAGGCCAAGGTGGGCGGATCACGAGGTCAAGAGATCAAGACCATCTAGGCCAACATGGTGAAACCCCATCTCTATTGAAAAATACAAAAGTTAGCTGGGTGTGGTGGCACACGCCTATAGTCCCAGCTACTCGGGGAGGCTGAGGCAGGAGAATTTCTTGAACCTGGGAGGCGGAGGTTACAGTGAGCTGAGATCGGACCACTACACTCCAGCCTGGTACCTGGTGACAGAGTGAGACTCTGTCTCAAAAAAAAAAAAAATTGGTTATTATAAAGATAAAAGGACTGGCAGGCCAGGCACAGTGACTCATGCCTGTAATCCCAGCACTTTGGGAGGCTGAGGAGGGTGGATCACAAGGTCAGGAGATCAAGACCATCTTGGCTAACATGGTGAAACCCCATCTCTACTAAAAATGCAAAAAATAGCTGGGCATGGTGACGCGCACCTGTAATCCTAGCTAACTGGGAGGCTGAGGCAGCAGAATTGCTTGAACCAGGAGTCATTGCAGTAAGCCAAGATGGCATCACTGCACTCCAGCCTGGCAACAGAGTGAGACTGTCTCAAAAAAAAGAAAAGAAAAAGAAAAAAAAAAGGAACTGGTTATTTAACCAACAGCCATTTCCCCCATCTTTCTTCCTGAGAGAGCCCTGATTTTACTCAGGTATCAGGCAGGCAGCAAAGTGCTCGGAAAAGGTAAATCCAGCCCACCAGCTGAACCCACTATTGGTCTAAACTCATCAAGGCAATTCCATTCCCATTTTCCAGTGACTGGTTTGCTGGTAGGCAAGTAAGCCAATTCTAGTAAATGGAGCATGAGAGTATGTTGGCTGGGGAGCTTCTCAGGGATAGTTTTGCAAATCAAAAGGGCAATGTATGAAAGGGAATGACCCTTCCTTTCTGTCTTGAGATACCATCTAATGAGGCAGCCATCTTACAACTATGAGAAGCCAAGGGAACTGCAGAGAAACCAAAAAGAACCCTGGTAACCCGCTGAATGACCAATCTTGAAACCAACCTTCTGATTTCTTTTTATGAAAAAACTTAGATGAATTGGCTAAGATATTTTTAATCAGATTGTCTTTTTTACTTGTGGGCAAAAGCTTTCTAATTGATAATCCTGGGTGAAGTTCTGAAATCAGAGATCTGTCTGAAACTAAGTAGACTTAGGCAAGTAAATTTTTTCATCTACAAAATGGGATTAAAAATCATTACTTTAGGCAGGACAAGGTGGCTCACGCCTGTAATCCCAGCACTTTGGGAGACCAAGGCAGGCAGATCACAGGATCAAGAGACTATCCTGGCCAATATAGTGAAACCCCGTCTATACTAAAAATGCAAAAATTTGCTGGGTATGCTGGTGTGCGCCTGTAGTCCCAGCTACTCAGAAGGCTGAGGCAGGAGAATCTCTTGAACCCAAGAGGAGAAGGTTGCAGTGAGCTGAGATGGTGCCACTGCACTCCAGCCTGGAGACACAGCCAGACTCTGTCTCAAAAAAAAAAAAAAAAAAAAAAAAAAACTAAAGTCATTACTTCACAGAGTTGCTATGAGCATTAAATGAGATAACCAACATAAAGTACTTAGCAAAGTCTGTCACATAGTAAGAACTCAATGTTAGCTACTGTGACTACATAAAGGTCCTTTATAAACTATAAGAACTAATACAAGCAAGGTAATTATATATTTCTATTATTTTTTATGGTTTTTTTTTTTTAAGACGGAATTTTGCTTTGTTGCCCAAGCTGGAATGCAATGGTATGATCTCAGCTCACTGCAACCTCCGCCTCCCAGGTTCAAGTGATTCTCCTGCCTAGGCCTCCTGAGTGGCTGGGTTCATAGGCTTGCGCCACCACACCCAGCAGATTTTTGCATTTTTAGTAAAGATGAGATTTTACCATGTTGGCCAGGCTGGTCTTGAACTCCTGACCTCAGGTGATCCATCTGCCCCAGCCTCCCAAAGTGCTAGGATTTCAGGCATGAGCCACCGCACCCGACCTTATTATTTTTTATTTGTTAAGTTCTGGTTTAGAAGGTGTACTTTGAGAGGCCAAGGCGGGTGGATCACTTGAGGTCAGGAGTTCGAGACCAGCCTGGCCAACATGGTAAAACCTCATCTCTACTAAAAATACAAAAATTAGCTGGGGATGGTGGCAGGCGCCTGTAATCCCAGCTACCCAGGATTCTCCTGCTGAGGCAGGAGAATCACTTGAACCCGGGAAGCGGAGGTTGCAGTGAGCCGCGATCACACCACTGCACTCCAGCCTGGGCAATAGAGCAAGACTCTGTCTCAGAAAAAAAAAAAAGTCACAGAACCTATTTCCTTCTCTGAAGAATAAAAAAAGGGGGGGGGGACTAAATTGAAAACATATATATCTTAATTCTGTCCTTGTGGAGTTTATAATTCAGCTGAGGCAAAGACAACCAACACTACAAGGTATGAACTATCAAATGAGTGACATTCTACTTCTATGTGTCAAAGGTAGAAGAGATCAATATGATCAGAGAAATATTCACATAGGGGGATCCAAGATGGCCGATTAGGAGCAGCTCAGGATTGCAGCTCCCAGCAAGAGCGTGGAGGGTGAGTGGACATTGCATTTCCAGATGGATTTTTATTGCCCACAAACCAGGAGATTCCCAGGCGGAGGAGCCCCAAGGGTCTCCAGCGCAGCTGTTTCGGCCAGCACGGCAGGTCTCCGCACAAAATACACGGGTCCGAGCGCCTTTTAGATGGCCACTGGAGTGCCTGGGAGACAGAGTCGCCTATTCAACTGATAAAAAGGGAACTGAAACAGGGAGCCAGGCCAGGAGATTCCCAGGCAAAAAAGCACCAAGAATCTCCACATGGCTGTTTCAGCCGGGGCAGTGGGTCGCCAATCAGTAAATCACAAAGATCCCAGTGCCTTTTCAAAAGATGATTGGAATGCCTGTTAGACACAGTCGCCCATTCATCCAATAAAAAGGGGACTGAAACAGGGAGCCAGGCCAGAAGATTCCCGGGCAAAAAAGCGCCACGAGCCCCCAGAGCAGCTGTTTCAGCCAGCTCAGCGGGTCTCTGCACAAAATCTCACAAATCCGGGCGCCTTTTCAACCGGTGACTGGAACGCCTGGGTGACAGAGTCGCCTGTTCAACTGAAAAAAAGCGGACAGAAACAGGGAGCTAGGCCAGGAGATTCCCCAGCAAAAAAGCGCCACGAGTCTCCAGCAGCTCTTTCAGCTGGCGCAGGAGGTCTACACACAAGAAATCACACAAATCCGGGCGCTGTTTCAACTGGTGACTGGGACACCTGGGAGACAGAGTCGCCTGTTCAACTGAAAAAAGAAAGGGGGTCTGAGACAGGGAGCCAGGTGATCAGGCTCAGCTGGTCCCACTCCTACAAAAAACAGTAATCTGAAACACTCTGGATTGAGAGTTTTGCAGCAAGCACAGCTGAACCCAGGACAGTCTAGCTCTGTAGGGGAGGGGCGTCGGCCATCACTGAGGCAGTCCACCACTCCCGAGGTAGTCCGCCATTGCCAGGGCAGCCCGCCATTGCTGAGGCAGCCCGCCATTGCCGAGGAGGGCCACCATTGCCAAGGCAGGTCGCCATTACAGAGAGAATCCGCCATTACAGAGGTGGGCCGCCATTGCTAAGGCAGTTCTAACTATACCCCTATAAACAGGACTGCAGGGAAGTTCACAGGGCAGCAGGGTGGAATCCACAGCAGCTCAGCAAAGCCTCTGCAGGCAGACTGTGACTAGGATGCCTCCTCACTGGGCAGGGCAGCCCTGAAAAAAGGCAGCAGCATGACAGAAACTTATAAATAAAGCCCTACCTCCTGGGGACAGAGAACCTGGGGGAAAAAAAAATGTTTATGAGTTCCGCTGCAGCAGACTTAAATGTACCTGCCCAGCAGCTTGGAATGGAACAACGGAGCTCACAGCTCAGCACTTGAGCTCCTATAAAGGACAGACTGTCTCCTCAAGCAGCTCCCTGACCCCCATACATCCAAAGAGTCTCCTCATAAAGGAGAGCTCAGACTGACATCTGGCGGATATCCTTCTGGGACAGATAGCAGAAGAAACTGGCAGCAACCCTTATTGTTCTGCAGCCACTGCAGGTGATCCCCAGGCAAGCAGGGCCTGGAGTGGACCTCAGCAGTCCTACAGCAGAGGGGCCTGACTGTTAGAAGGAAAACTAAGAAACAGAAAGAAACAACTTCATCATCAACAAGCGGGACATCCACTCAGAGACCCCATCTGAAAGTCAACAACTACAAAGACCACAGGTAAATAAATCCATAAAGATGGGAAGAAACCAGCGCAAAAAGGATGAAAACACCCAAAACCAGAATGCCTCTCCTCCTCCAAGGGATCACAACTCCTCACCAGCAAGGGAACACGGCTGGATGGTGAATGAGTCTGATGAATTGACAGAAACAGGCTTCAGAAGGTGGGTAATAAACTTTCCTGAGCTAAAAGAACATGTTCTAACCCAATGCAAAAAAACTAAGAACCATGAAAAAAGGTTTGACGAAATGCTAACAAGAATAAACAGCTTAGAGAGGAATATAAATGAACTGATGGAGCTGAAAAACACAACACGAGAACTTTGTGAAGCATACACAAGTTTCAACAGTCAAATTGACAAAGCAGAAGAAAGGATATCAGAGGTCGAAGATCAACTCAATGAAATAAAATGAGAAGGCAAGATTAGAGAAAAAAGGGTAAAAAGAAATGAACAAAGTCTCCAAGAAATATGGGACTACGTGAAAAGACCTAATCTACGTTTGATAGGTGTACCGGAATGTGATGGAGAGAATGAATCCAAGCCAGAAAATACTCTTCAGGATATTATCCATGAAAACTTCCCCAACCTAGCAAGGCAGGCCAATATTCAAGTCCAGGAAATACAGAGAACACCACAAAGATATTCCTCAAGAAGAGCAACCCCAAGGCACATAATTCTCAGATTTACCAGGGTTGAAATGAAGGAGAAAATATTAAGGGCAGCCAGAGAGAAAGGTCGGGTTACCCAAAAAGGGAAGCCCATCAGACTCACAGTGGATCTCTCAGCAGAAACCCTACAAGCCAGAAGAGAGTGGGGACCAATATTCAACATCCTTAAAGAAAAGAACTTTCAACCCAGAATTTCATATCGAGCCAAACTAAGCTTCATAAGCAAAGGAGAAATAAAATCCTTTATGAACAAGTAATTACTCAGAGACTTCATCACCACCAGGCCTGCTTTACAAGAGCTCCTGAAAGAAGCACTAAACATAGAAAGGAACA
>CAUYLG010005803.1:0-40783 GCA_963573385.1 Cacajao melanocephalus | reverse complement strand
GGTTCATAAATTATATTAATTTCACATCACTTATCAAATAGAGGCTGGTAGAGAACAGCATATTTCCTTTCAAGATCATGAACTTCCTTGTAGAATTTGGCTTCTATCTGTGCACATTTAACTTGCAGGTTTTTGAGAGCATTCATTCGTTTTTTTTTGTTGTTTGTTTTTTGTTTTTTGTTTTTTTTTTTTTCTGAGACAGAGTTTTGCTCTTGTTGCCCAGGCTGGAGTGCAACAGCTGAATTCCAGCTCACAGCAACCACCGCCTCTTAGGTTTAAGCAATTCTCCTGCCTCAGCCTCCCAAGTAGCTGGGATTACAGGCATGTACCATCATGCCCGGCTAATTTTATATTTTTAGTAGAGACAGGGTTTCTCCATGTTGGTCAGGCTGGTCTCGAACTCCCAAACTCAGGTGATCCACCCACCTCTGCCTCCCAAAGTGCTGGGATGGTGGGCATGAGCCACCACTCCCAGCCTCACTTGTCTTTTAATTACCCTAGGCAGGCTTTCACTGTATCCTGTTGGTATTTCTACCAGACCATCAAGTCTTTCTTGAAGGGCTGCAAGAATCTGAGGATTTTGCATCATCTGAACAGTTAGCTGACATCTCTGATTTTTGTTTCTTCACCAGTTTCTTCTTCTACTTCTTCAACATCATCCACATCTTGATCAAGTTCAGACTGTTCTTTGTTGTGAATGTCTGCCATGTTGTAAGAACTCCAAATACTGGCAGCTAGTATGGGGAGCCAGGTGGCCAGAGCTTTGCAGGCAGTGACTTAGGGTGGCAGTGGGGGTGGGAGGAGCAGGAGGCGGCACCGGGAGCAGATGGCGCTAAAAAAGGTGCTGAGAATCTTTTCAGGCAATAGTTTTGTTTCATCAAATGCTTTCTCTGTGACTATTGAAATGACTATACTGCTTTTCTTTTTATGTTGTTAATATGGGGACTACATTGATTGAGTTTTGAATGTGAAACACTATTGCATTTCTAGTATAAAACTCTACTTCGTCAGGCCAGGCGCTGTGGCTCATGCCTGTTAATCCCAGCACTTTGGGAGGCCGAGGCAGGCGGATCACCTGAGGTCAGGAGTTTGAGACCAGCCTGACCAACATGGTGAAACTATGTTTTTATTTTTAGTCTCTACTAAAAATAGAAAAAATTAGCTGGGCGTGGTGGTGCATGCCTGTAATCCCAGCTACTCCGGAGGCTGAGGCAGGAGAATTGCTTGAAACTGAGAAGTGGAGGTTGCAATGAGCCCAGATCACGCAATTGCACTCCAGCATGGGCAACAAGAGTGAAACTACATCTCAAAAACAAACAAACAAACAAAAAAACAACTCTACTTGGTCATGATATATTATCTTTTTTATATATTGTTGCATTTGATTTGCTAATATTGTGTTTAGAATGTTTACATCTGTTTTATGAAGAATGTTGGTTTGCAGTCTTATTTTCTCATAATTTCTTTGTCTGTGTTTGGTGATAGGGTAACTCTGGCTCAAAGAATGAGTTAGGAAATATTTCCTTTTCATTTTTTTAAAGAGGTGTATGGAAAATTTGTATTATTTGATTGTTAAATGTTTAGTAAAATGTAGGCATGAAGCCATTTGAGCCTGGATTTTTCTTTGTGGAAAGGTTTTTAACTACAAATCCACTTTCTTCTGTAGATTAATTGCTACTCAGTTTCTTACCAAATTGCTTATCAATTTCTTCTTGAGTGAGTTTTGATAGTTTGTGTCTTTTCAGGAGTTGGTTCATGTTACCTAAGGTGTTGAATTTATACTTATAAAGCTGTTTAGGATGTTCTTGTTTTATCCTTTTAGTGTCTGTAGAGTCTATACTGATGCCACTGCTTTTATTTCTTATATTAATAATTTGTTGTTTCTGTTTTTCTTTTCCTCATTAGTTTGGCTAGAAATTTGTCAGTTTTATTGATGTGCTTAAAGAAAGAGCTTTTGGTTTCATTGATTTTTCTCTGTAGTGTTTCTGCATTCTATTTCATTGCTTTCCACTCTGAACTATTTTCTTTTCTTTTTACTGCTTGCTTTGGATTTAATTCTCCTTTTTTCCTAGTTTCTTAAGATACAAACTGAAACCTTTCATTTGCAACCTTTCAGCTTTTTTCATGTAGGCATTTAGTACTATACATGTATTTTGTTAGCAGCATCCCACAAATTCTAGCATGTTTTTATTTCATTCAGTTTAAATAATGTCTAGTTTTCCTTTGATTTGTTCTATCTCCATGGGTTATTTAGAAGCATAGCATGTAGTTTCCAAATTTTGGAAGCGTTTGTAGATGTCTTTTTGTAACCTATTTCTAATTTGCTTTCATTGTGCCAAAAAGCATACTTTGTATAATTTGGATCCTTTTAAATATGTTTAGACTTCTTTTATGGCTCAGAATAGCTCTATTTTGATAAATGGTTTGAATAAGTTTTGTGTTCTGCTGTTCTTATGTGGCGTGTTCTCTAAGTGTCAGTTGGGTCAGATAGGTTGATGGTGAAGTTCACATCTACTGTGTCTTTTCTGATTATCTGTCTACTTGTTCTATCAAATATTGAGAGAATATTGGAAATCTCTGACCATTATACTGGATTTGTCTGTATAGTTTTTCAGTCTTATGAATATTCTTAACCTTTGTTCTGAGATGCAGCTAAGTTCCTTGGAAACAGTTTTGCGCCCTTAAGTCTTGTTTTTATCATTTGTTTGATAGGTGTAGAGTAGAGCTTAGTGTAGTGCTGACTGTTCCCCACAACTGAAGCATGAACGTCCTGGGTATTTTAACCTATGCCTTATGAGTCTTTCCTGTCTGGCTTGTTGGAATGAGCACGGTTTCCCACATTGTATGACAACCAGGCAGTGATCTTCAGTTCTTTGAAATTGTGTTTTCTTTTGCCTTTACAGGCATGCACAAATTAGTATTTTGCTCACTATTCAAAGATTTCTCAGATCTGTCTCTGTGTTGCTCTCTCCTTTGCTGTACTCTGTCTTGTGAACTCTAACTACCTGTTCTCCCTGGACTGTCAGCTCTGGCCCTGCAAATCAAGAAATTTGCCAAGGTCTACTTGAGTTTTCCTTTTTCACCCTGGGATCTGTAATTACAGGCCTTCATACATTTGCTTTTTGACTCCCAGAAGTTACTTTTTTTTGTTGCCTAATTTCCAGGGTCTTGCACAACATTAAAAAAATACATTTTGGATTCTTTTTCCGTCTTGTTGCTTGTTTTGGTTGTTCCAGGCAGAAGTGTAAATGTGTTCTATTTCCTTATCTTGAACCAAATCTTTTGCCCATTTAAAGTTTTACTCCAGGTCAGTTGCGGTGGCTCGCGCCTGTAATCCTAGCCCTTTGGGAGGCTGAGGTGGACTGATCACCTGTCGTCAGGAGTTCAAGACCAGCCTGGCCAAGATGGTGAAACCCCATCTCTACTAAAAATACAAAAATTAGCTGGGCATGGTGGTGGGTGCCTGTAATCCCAGCTACTTGGGAGGCTGAGGCAGGAGAATTGCTTGAACCCGGACACCAGAGGTTGCAGTGAGCCGAGATCGTGCCATTACACTCCAGCCTGGGTGACAACAGTGAAACTGTCTCAAAAAAAAAAAAAAATTTTAGTCCAATTTTAAATGTGCTTTTTTTAGGAACAAAAACTGTTACTTTTTTTCCCCAACTTAAAACCTAACAATTTAAAAAGCTATTACTTTTGATAAATTGCAACTTATCAGGTTTTTTCATATTAATGTTTACTAAAAACCTTGTCTACCTCATGGTTGCAAAGATTTTCTTCTAGCAGTTTTATGGGCTTAGTTTCTACATTTATGTCTATGGTCCATTTTGACTTATGATATGAGGTAGGGATAGAGATGCCATTTATTTCAGTGCCATCTTTTAAAACACTTTGCCATTTTGATTGAATACCACTGATGCTTTGATAATTGAGCAAAAATAAATTTCCTATATATATATGGGTCCTTTTCTGGTCTTTGCATTCTGTTTTATTTATCTATGTATCTGTTATTTCATCCATACCAACAGTATATAGTACAGTATGATTATTGTGCTACAAAGCAGTTGAGTTTTAAAGGTGATTTATCAAAATTAATGTTTGTTCTTTGAAAAACACAGAATCTTATTGTTTCTCTGTAGTCCATTTGTTTTCTCTTTCATCATTTTTTCTCTGTTTTTTTCCCCTTACTCTCACTTTAGGTTTACTTTGATCTTTTTATAGCCACTAGAGGATGAAACTTCATTATTAATGTAGATCTTTTTTTTCTAGTAAAAACGTTTAAGGCTATAAATTTTCTGTAAGCACTACTTTTAATTGTTATATATTTTGAGCATATGTAGATGTTTTATTGTTGATGAATTTTAATTTCATTGTGTTATATTCAGAAAGTATGCTTTGTAAGACAGTCTTTTGAAATATATTGATTTCTTTTAGTGTTCTACATTTAGTGTACTTGAAAAGAGTAAGTTTCTTGGCAGTTGTTGTGTGTAGTGTATACTTTTTAGCATTACTTTTTAATTTCTTTATTGGTTTTAAATTTGTATCACCTTGTATTATTTTCAATTGTTCCTCTACAAATTACACCTTTAACTTAACCTGTTAAAATGCATCTTTAGTTTGTTTCATTCTACTTTAACCTATCTCATTTTATTTATTTCAAGCAAAAGTATCTTTATTTCATCTTCTTTTTTTCCCCTCTTTTTGAGACAGGGTTTCACTCCTGTTGGCCAGGTTGGAGTGCAGTGGTATGATCTCAACTCACTGCAGCCTCTGCCTCCTAGGCTCAAGCTATTCTCCTGCCTCACCCTCCTGAGTAGCTGAGACTAAAGGAACACACCACTGTACCAGGCTAATTTTTGTATTTTTTGTAGAGACAAAGTTTCCCTATGTTGCCCAGGCTGGTCTGAAACTCCTGAGCTCCAGTGAGCCATCTGCTTTGACCTTCCAAAGTGCTGGGATAACAGACATGAGACACCATGCCTTGCCTATTTCACCTTCATTTTTGAATGATAGTTTTACTATCATTCAAATATGTATGTGTTCTTGATTGACAATTTTATCTTTCCTCATCACGTTAAATATGTTGTTCCAGTGTCTTCTGGCTTTCATAGTTTCTGATGAGAAGTTAGCTGTAATCTTACAGTTGTTTCATTATATACTGTATCTTTGTTCTGTGGCCTCTTTCCAGGTTTTCTTTTTATCTTTGGCTTTCAGAAATTTGACTATCATGTGTGAGAGAGATTTTTGTTTATGTTTAGCCAAACTGAAAAGCTCACTTTTTAGTGAGCATTTGTCTGTGTAAATCAGTGTTTCCCCCCAAATTTGGGAACTTTTATGCTATTATTTCTTCAGATATTTTGTTTGCTCATTTGTTCTTTTTCTCTTGGTGGACCTTACACATATGTTGGACCACTTGCTATTGTCCTACAGATATCATGAAATCCTGTTCATTTTCCTTAATTTTTTTTTCTTATACTCCAAATTGAGTAGCTTATGTTGGTCTGTCTTTAGGTTCACTGATTTTTTTGTTTGTTTCTTTTTTTATTTCGTTTCATGAATTTTTAACTATTTTACTTTTAGCTTCAGAATTTCCTTTTTGAAAAAATATAGTTTTCATATATCTGATGAGATTTCCCATCCATCCATTGACATTATTTTTTCCTTGACTATTTAAACAGTTTATAATAACTGCCAATAAATGTCTATGTGATAAAACGAACATCTGGTTCACTAATAGTTTTGATTTACTTTTTTCTTGTGCTGTTTATTTCCATGTCTGTTTTTTTCTTTTGGCCTAAAAAAACATTATAGTCACTCTGAATTCTGTTGTGTTCTCCTGGGGATTATTATTTTGCTTTGTTTTTGTACTTTCCTCACCTGAAACTATAAAGATCTTATTCCTCACTATAGGTACCATCTAATATTTCTGTACTGTTAGGGCTTCCCATTGTTATATTTTTAGATTGGCCCTGTGGAATAGTCTTTTCTGTTTCTATGTAATTTTATTGTCAGCTAAGAATTTAAGTAGAGATAGAGCTCACTCTGTCTGTTTTGCTTCTGTGGTTGATTGCTTCATTTTTAGCTGCTCTACCAGCTTTATAATCTGTCCTCAGACACTTGAAGTTCATTCTTCTTCACCTTTCTACCACCAGAAATACATGTATTTGGTTAATACACTCAGTTGTAAAAAGCATCAAAGGTATATTTCTTTCTAATCTCTGGCTACTGTTTTACTGGATTCCCTGAAAATTTCCCCTGAGTATGTGTAATTTAGCTGTTAGTCAAGGGTTTTGACATAATTTGTGTTCATATTTGGGTCATACTCTTTCTGTGGTTCTCTTCTTGCCAGCATTTCCCTTTTACATTTTCTGTGTTCTTTCAGCCCTAAACTTTGATTCTGGAACTTTGAGCCCAAAGGCTGGGGTTTTTCACTGTTGCGTTTCTGCAGCCATAGCCATAGGAGTGCCCCAACACCAGAAGATAATAAAACAATAAATAAAATAGTAACTCTTCACTTCCAAGTGAGATTTTTGTGATTAGACTATTTGTGGCGGCTTTTTGGATTCTGTTTGGTGTCCATAAATACACTTTTTACCATGTTACTTAGTTATTAAAATTGTTTTCTCTCAGCACTTTTGTTCTGCCACTCCTTAGCTGTTAGTCTTTATTTTAAGTTGCGTTAAAACAGAACATTTAAGAATACTGCAACTTGAGATAATTTTTATAGTAAAGATTAAATTTATGTCTCTATTGCATGTCATTTATAAATACGTGACATTCTTGAACATTTTTATTAATCATAGCAGATTTCCTCTGTTATTTTAAACATTGAAAAATATTATTTGAGGTATTTCCCTTTCATTCAAAATACGTAATTATATGAGACTGTCATTTCCCCACAACCAATTTGAAAAAGGTTGTAATCTTAAATTTTTGCTACTTGAGTAGGCAACAAAAAAAAGATGATATTTTGATTTTTATTTCTTAAATATTATCATTAAGGTTTAACATCTTTTTATAGAGTAATAGTTCATTTATTTTTTTCTTGGTGAATTGCCAGTTAATTTTCATTTTTAATTATTCTGTTATGTTGTTCACCTTTTTATATACTACTTTGATTTTTAGGAGCTCTTTATGAATTACAGGCATTCATTTCAGATATGTTTAAAATATCCAAGTGTGTGTCTAAATGACATTTAGAAAATTATTTCATTAGTTTTCTTCATTAAAATTTTTGTGGTAAGTTAATATAACTATTGTTAGTTTATGGTGTATGATATATGAGAATTTTTTTGAAGTTTTACCATATTCTCGAATTTTGAAAGCATTTTAAATATTTCATTTTTACGTGTTAATTAAGTTTATCTGCCTTCTACCTTACTTATTTGATAATGAAGTTTATTTTCCCTACTACCATGCTTTTAGTATTTTCAGAAAACAGATTTCTTATTTTACCTGTTCTTAAGGAATTATCCTGTTTTTTGTTGTTGTTGTTGTTTCTTTTGAGATCTTGAAGATACCAGAACAAATTGTAATGTAATTTATGAAGAACTTCTTTTAACTGAAGAAATTAAAAGCAAATGTTTACTATGCTAGTAGATATCCCTGTAAGTTAGAAGCTGTATTTCTATAGACAGAAGATTTTCTTTTCCTGGTACCAGTGTGAGTAATGGATAGAAGCAACTGCATATGTAATTCAGTACACCAGGTTGCTTGCTGGAACCTGCTTGAGACTCTCAGTAAAGCTTTTGTCCAAGGCTTGTGCTGTTCCTCGAACACTCTTCATTGGTCTTCCAACAGTTGATGTGTAGGAGATCCCTCATACTCCCTGCTGCCTTGGCTGCTGTGTTTGCTTAAAGTTAAGCCCAGGGATCTAATAAGAGAAAGAGGCTGCAGCAGGGCAGCTTGAAGCTGCAAGATCAAACGTTTCTACCTCCCGAGTTAACCATCATCTTGGAACCCAACAAAAGGATAGGGTACCCCAATGATAGGCAGATTTTAGTATCTTCACCCTGCATGGGGACAGATTCACAATACTAAGCTCTAATAGAATTGTGTTCTGCCAGTAGCTTTGTGTTTGTAGGGTTCTTTAGGAATTTGTTATGTCACGGATTGGTTTTACACATTGTGGTCATGTATTTCCATCATAATTTATTGAGCATACCATAATACTCATTGTTTGCTTTGTGTGTTAACATGTTTGGTACCAAGGGTTTAAAATTTGGAATAGTAAGATTTTCTGAACACTATTGTCATTTTATAATACCATGCAAGTTTTAAAAAATATATAATAGATTTAAGTGTAGGCATTTATGTTTTAAATTTCCTGGTTTTCTGCCATAACTTAAATTTTATAAGTACTTTAAAGTATACAGATTCATTATAATTAGTTCGCAATGACAAACTTTAGACTATTAATCTAAAATTTAAATATTAGCGACCAAGTCTATCTGATAATGTAAAACTTTCTGAATTATTTTCCCATACATTTTTTCCTCCATCTTTTTGTAATTTATTTTAAGAATAGGGATAATTTTTACCTTTTGGAGAATAGATGACTAGTCAGACTGAAACTTGGAAGAATTGGGTGAACTTAGGCTGCTTCAGAAAGACTTCTTCCCTTTATAAAAGGATTATCCCCATGTCATATGGAATTCATGAAATCATCCGAATTTTAAAATTTAAGCATGTAGCCTTTGTAGTCATAAACATGAATGTTCTAACTTCTTAAAGCCTTTGGATACAAAATACACTAATTTTTTTTGAAGTAATGATTTTAAAAGGACTTTAAGTCCTTCATAGGACATTTGTACTATGAGTTTTAAAAATCCATATTTTCCTCTAATAAGGGATTATAAAAGGATTAAAAGTCTTCACTGGAGATTATGATTTACATAGGCGATATATAGCAATATTATTTCCTGAATTGAGGGAGTAGGTGGGGAAAGATTAATTGTTGCTATTGTTAAATGACTTGAATAATAAGTTGTGATTCATACACAGATGGTTCTTATAAATTTACACTGATGTTAGATGGATTTGGTGGATATAGGACCACATGAGCAGTCATGGTAGAGATTTTAATATTCTTTTACTCTCATAGACTATAGTTTAAAGACGGCCTAATTGTCTATGACTAGTGGATATATGTAAGTCTTTGCACTCTGTATTTTTTGTATGAAGCAAAAATATATTTGTTTTTTAAAATGTGTAGTTTCAATGTTTTTGCAAAAATAATTGTATAGCTATCTTAGCTACGTTTGTTTGTAAAATTAAGTTAAATCATGAAGTAGTAAAAACTTTTATAATGCTTTTTGATAAATATATTATAAAGATACACCTAGCTAAAATTCATTTTCATTGAACTACGAATGATTTGGAAAGATACTTTAACCTTTTTAGGTGTACAAGTCATTATGAACACACCAAGAATTAAATATGAAATTTTAAGCACCTTCATTTTACCCAAAATATAGGTGAGTAATCTAAGAAAGTGATGTGAGTTACCATGAGATAACAAGGAGATTGGTTAATATTGTCTTTTGAATATAATAGCATTGTATTTCCATAGAATCATTTTAATAATTTTTTTAATGTGCGTTGATAATTTTAAAAATGAAACTGCTTTTGCACTTTTCTCATATGCCAACTATTTTCTTTTTTCCAACGGATTAAGGGCCTAAAGGAATAGAGGAAGTGAATGGACACTGATGTTTCAAAATATCTCATTTTGCCTAAAAGCAAGTACCGGCAGATAAATGCCCATAAAGGGATTTCTTTCTTAAGCCCCGTGGATTTTTTCCCCCGCACAACTTTTTGTGTGAGTTAGAAATGAAAACCATTCATCTAGTGCCCCAAAGAACGGCCTTATTGAATGGAATAACAGTGTAATGTACCATTGAAGGCAGGATTGAAAGTGATTATCTTGTTAACTCTTGACAGTTACCGCCAGCTTGAAATGGAACCGGCAGGCTTGATTTGCAAATGAATTAGAGCTTTTTCATTTTGTGCCAGGATCATCTTTTTATATTCTGATATGACAGATGCTATGTTCCAGGCTTTTGTTTTTCTTCCGATTTATACTTGCAAATAAAAAACAAAAGATTATTATAGTCATTTTATTTGCATCTTTTCTCTTGGAGTTTATTCTTTGTGTAGAAGTTTTTAATCTTTTTTTTTTTTTTAATTTAAGACAAGTATTGTTTTTTCCAGAATTAAATTTGATTAAGTACAGTGGCAATTGGGTGAGAAGAAAGATTACATGGGCTTTCAAGAAATAGAAAATAGTTGCAAACAGAATATTGTAGTTAGTAAAAATTGAAACTTTTGGCTAAATTTAATATCTTTTTCACTGGTTGGTAACTATTGATGTAAATTCAAACTTCTGGAGATGTTTCAAGAATAGTACAAGAAACTCCCACGTACCCTTTACATAGATTCATCAGTTATTTACATTTTCCACCCACTTATTTTATTATCTCTTCCTCCCTCTCCTCCTCCAACTGTTTATAAATGTATATTTTCTGAACTAAAGGAGAATATATTGGAAACATTGTTCCCCTTTACTAATATATGGTATATATAAGATTAAAGACATTGTCTTATATAGCTATGAGTACTAGATTTTGTGAGGTTTAAAAAAAAAAGAACATGTTTTTGTGTTTTTATCTTCTGATATTAGTGGAAATCAATATGCAGGTTTTAATCCACACTGTCATAATGTTTCTGTTTGTATTCAGAAATCATCTCAGTGGTGTATGGCAATTTTAATGCATTACTAATGTATAACTTATAAACCCAGAACTTTGTTTTATTAGTTCAGATAGTTTTTATTATTGCAGGGTTAATATAGTTAAAACTTGCTTATTCCATGTAGTATTAAGTTCAAGGTAGTAAACATACCTGACCCTAGTCTAAGTCATACACATTTTCCATTCATAAAGGTCTTTACACGTATATATATATACATACACATTCATCTTCTTGTGGAGTGTGGCTAAATATTTTTCAATTGTTATTTACGTATTCAAAATGTAAGGTTATGTAAGTCTGTTTTCTTTTTTCTCTGCAAACAGTCATATTTTCTTCTGTTGTACAAATCTTAATAAAATATGGAACTCACAGATAAATTATCTGCCATTCTACCACAATGACTTTTCAGTATGAACATTAGCATGAGGTCTATTTCCTATAATACAAAGTCTAGGCATTCAGAACATGTATTACATTTATATGATATATTGAGAACCTTTATAAAAATGTCAGTGCATTTATAAGATCTGATTAATTGGGTTGGTGAGCATCACCATCCTAAATAAGTGTTACTCTAAGTCTACCATCTTTGAGTTAAAGCATGATAGTAATCTTGGAGGGAAAATATGTAGATTGAGTTGAGAAGCAAGCAGGAACATTTCTTAATATTCCTTCTTTGGATTCCATTCATTCTCTCTGTCTTTCTTTCACTCTTAACTCTCACTCTCTCAGGCTCTCTCTCATGGTAGTTGCTTGAGTCATGTTTACTGACTGTATTAAGCTTTGTGAAATGTATAATTGTTGTTTTTTACAGTATAACACTACACAGATTTAAATATTAAAATTTTTATCATAAACATGGTATTGACCCAGTAACTTAAAATGGAAACATTCAGAGTGCTTCTTCAGTGTTAACTGAAGCCATTTGATATTGTTTATGTATTTTAAGAATTCTGTTTATATATTATATAATAAAGAGTATCCCTATAATGAATGAGATTTAAACAGTATGTTTTAATGTTTGGAAATATGAATTTTAGGGGTATGCTGAAGTGCTGAGAATGTGTTTGGGATTTCATATAACCTGTTCTATAAAAATTCAATGCCTGTAAAACTGATTATTCAACATTATGCTAAATTATCTTTAATTAATGAAGAAAAAGCCATTTTTCTCCAGTGTACTGGAATAATTCTTTCTGATTTTGCCAAGTTTAGTCTTTTTTTTTTTTTTGTCTAATAGACATTTAGTCCTTTAGTTGAACAACCCCTACACAATCAAAATGTATGACTTAAGATCTTTTCTTTTTTTGAGAAGAAATTTATATCTCAAGAACTTTTATGAACTTGCTGTGAGTTCCTGGAACTCAATTTACTGAGCCTTTTGAAACTTCTAGAGAAGACAGGAGAAAATTGGTTCAGAGAAACAAGCATTTAAATTAAGTCAGCCAAGTCAGAATTTAGAATTGGGTAATTCCTTTTCTACATTGCCTTTACACTCAAATTCACCCTGGAAAACAGTAGCCTACTCTCCTGGAAGACACGATGCAAACAGAAATGCAGTGCGGTGGTATACTTACAGTGAAAGTGGGTGCACAAGTGATGGCCCAAATACGTGGAATTGTAAAGGATTTTTAGGGTAGCTTGGCTAGGAACAAGAGAAATAATTGCAGAAAACACATACGTTTGGAAACTGTGAACTTATGTATGACTTTTTCTGTAGCCTGTGGGAGTGGACAGAGTGGATAACCCAAGATGTTTCCAAGACTGACTGGACTAAGAATGAGGTACTTAAAGCCAACTACTTCCCCGCTAGTGTGACTGAAGGGATTTAATAATGATCACAAATTAGTGTTACAGTTAAGTATTTTAAGGTTGACTTCTAAGCTCACACTTGAAAGGTATTTATCTAATGGCCACTGGCTCGCCAGCTTCCCACTCTAGTATTGATTGCTAGCTTACCAACTTTAAGGCTAATAATTTTATCTAATATTCAGTTTCAAAACACACCTGTGTAAATACCACTACCACTAACTGTTGAATGCCATGAAGCCCTGGCACTGAGCCAGGAGCTTTCTATGTGAACTTGAAATGGGACTGTGGAAATTGAGGCAATTTTCTTTAGGCTAACCCAGCCACTTGAAAGTAAACCAGCAGAGCATTGCCATCACCCCAATAAAGCTGCAGGTTTTATCACAGGCACCAGACAAATCTACAGGGCTAATTTCCGTACTTCTCTTTTAAAGAATTTAATTTAAACCTATTGTACCACACAGTATGTTTTATACACTGAAATATAACTCCCAAATAAGATGCAGCAAAGACAAAAAAGTTTGTCTTATTAGAAACATGATATACCATCACTTATTGTCTTCAAATATTATTGCATTTTAACTTTCTTAATTTGACAAAGCATTCATGAAACAATCTGCAGACTAGTTTTAATAGACAAATAACACCTGTAAGCAGACATGATTGACTGTCCTAAATTGTTTATTAGGTATGAATTTTACAAGCTTTACTTATATTAGCTGTAACGGCGGAGCTGGAGAGTATTGCGCCTTCTCCAAGCTGCCCGGCGAGGACCACGAATCAAATGGTGGAACTCATGGCCCTTTCCAAGGTCATGGCTCTTTTGACCTGCAGATGTCAAGCCCACACATCTCCCTGTGCTTGTGGACTGGTTTGGTGATCCACTGGGTGTCAGGATTTCTTCTGATAGTTTTATGGAATGGATCAATGAGGATAACCTCAAAAAAATTTGTATGTGGAATTTTTACCAACCCAGTAAGAATTCATTACTCTTAGAGCCCCACAGTGGCGTCCAGCTTGCTCCTCTGTAGCGGACTGAAGGCTTGAGAAAACTTTAGCTGGTTAACACCATAATGGACAGGCTTGCCTTAAGTTGCA
Organism: Cacajao melanocephalus; assembly: GCA_963573385.1. Taxonomy (NCBI): domain Eukaryota; kingdom Metazoa; phylum Chordata; class Mammalia; order Primates; family Pitheciidae; genus Cacajao; species Cacajao melanocephalus. The sequence continues at coordinate 27,124 of CAUYLG010005803.1, read as the reverse complement.
CTCTTAGAAACTGGGCGTTTTCGGCCACCACGGCGAATATGAACGATATAAGTAAGGTAACCTTGCTTGGTCTTGTAGCCCAGTCAGCATGATTTATCAGGCCAGGTGAGGCAGAAAGCCCTGTGGAGAGCAGAGAGCTGGCATTACTGCCAGCAGTGGACCCTCAGAAGAAAGCGCATGACTGCTTCTTCCCCCATAGCTCCTGGATGTACTTGTACACACTCATCTTGGCTTACCTGATGGCTGCCACCTGATGGAAAGGCACCAAGGTTAGTCATTATATAGAATAATTAATATTTATCTTTTTTCATGTTATCCTCTTTTCTCAAACTCTCAGTTTGTAAAGAGTTGAATTGATGTTGTGGAAGACAAAATTTGTCTCTTTTAGTATTGGTCTTATTGGTCCTGTAGTTTCTTTTTTAAAATAATCATGTTCTCTAGTTTTTCAACCAATATTTTTATTAACTAAAATTAATACAATATTACCCTTTTTGATAGCAGACTAAAAGCAGATGGAAGAAGTTGATGATGTTCTCAACTTTTAAATTCAGCTCTCATTTGTATTTTGTTGCATTTTATTTCTTAACTTATATCTGTCATTTGTCTTTTGGATTTTGAAATGCTGTCAGTATTTATCTTAGTGATTATCAACATATCAAAATGAGAAGAAAACACATTTTCTTTTGCCTTTCGCTTCGTATCCCCCCATTTCCCAAAGTCTAAATAACCTCATATGATTATATAGTTTGAACACAAGTAGAATTTAAATGATTTAGACCAGAGATCAGTAAACTTTTTCAGTAAAGGGCTAAATAATGTATAGATATTTAGGGTTTGTGTGCTAACAGGCAAAATTGAAGATATCATGTAAACATAAAACTGTAATGAGAGAAAATGTCCACAGTTTTTGGATAAAATTCAAAGTGTAATAATTATTGAGCACAATTTTTTGTAGTTAAAATGCATGAATTTGAAAAATGAAATTCCTTTTGAGGAGCTAGCATTTCACTTAATTGGGGTTCTAAATTAATGTTCTCTGTTACCAGAATTGATTACAAACATTTATCTGTTAATACCAATCTAGAATGAGATGTTAAACATTTCATCTTTGAATATGTCTTCACACATATAGGTACTGCCAAATTTGATTGTAGTCTATGATCATGTTCATTGCTTGGAAGGCATTTATAAAATTCCATTAGATTCTTTTCTTGATTTTTTTATTTTAGGTATTATATTGCAGATTAATCAATTCCAATCGAAGTAGAAACTCCTCAGTTGTGCAGTTAAGTGGATTTGGGAACATGGAAATTTTATTTGTACTTGCATTAAGGGCAGAAAAACACTGCTGGAGCTGTAATTTGAGGTCAAAAAAGATACTCCTTGGCCGGGCACGGTGGCTCACGCCCTATAATCCCAGCACTTTGGGAGGCTGAGGCAGGTGGATCACGAGGTCAAGAGATCGAGACCATCCTGGTCAACATGGTGAAATCCCGTCTCTACTAAAAATACAAAAATTAACTGGGCATGGTGGCGCATGCCTGTAGTCCCAGCTACCCGGGAGGCTGAGGCAGGAGAATTGCTTGAACCCAGGAGGTGGAGGTTGCGGTGAGCCGAGATTGCACCACTGCACTCCAACCTGGGCAACAAGAGCGAAACTCTGTCTCAAAAAAAAAAAAAAAAAAAGATACTCCTTGAAATGTGTGTTGGAATGAATATCTTCTTTTAACTTTTGACAGCATGGGAGGTATATAAAGCAGTTTGTCATTACTTTGTGATTCAGGCAACATCAATTGTTAGTGCAGTGGCTTTACTGTGGTGTGAATTTTGCATATAAGTACCATTTTGCCTTGTAATTTTAGGTTGAGCTCATTAAGAAACATTTTTATTTTTACTTTTTAATTTTTTGTTTTAAATACAGGGTCTCACTCTTGTTGTCAGGCTTATGTGCAGTAGCAGGCTAATGGCTCACTGCAGCCTTTGGAACTCTTGAACTGAAGCAGTCCTCTCACTCAGCTCCCACATAATAGTTGGGATTACAGGCGTGTAATGTTCCTTTGCCCAGCTAAGAAGCCTTATTATGTCTACTGCTAAAGCTAAAAGTGGTTTAGGATAAAAGTCTCCTCAGCCAGAAAAATTTCAGCATTGATTCTTAATGTGAAACATGACAATTAGACTTTACCACTGTCAAGACATCGAACGGCTGCCATGTGTTAAGCAGGATATTCAGCATCTATTTCTGTAAAAAAAGTCATACAACCAACAATGAACAAGTCTACAAGAGCAAATGAGGTTCACTGTTGACACTACTAGTTGTATACCACATTTTACATTCAGATATTTTTACAGAGTATTTGCTGATGAATAATGCAACGAATAACTGTAGGTTTTAAATTTTCACAGACTTAACATTCTACAAGCTTTGTAGCTTTGTCCAACTAAGCCTCTTTCCACTCTGTATTGTTAACTGCCATGATATGTAACACATCTTAGCAGATTCCACATCAGATTGCAGTGAATGAGTGTTTGCTCAATTTTATTGAAAATATTATCATGTTCTATGCATAAAATTCGTAGAGGCTAATTATTCAGTCATTCGACATTCAGCATTGACTCCTCAAATAAACAACTGAGCAGTATCTCTGACGTCTGTGGACTCATGAAGAGCCAAGCAAAACCGCTTGGACTCATTTGCCTTATCTCTTCATTGAACATATTGATGATATTCTCTGTGTCTTCAACATTTTGAGCAGCTGTGCTTGCTGAAAGGTTAATACTTTTAAGCAAGTTTATTTTCTCTAGACACTCTTCTTTGGTTGCAGTTAAACACTAATTAAGTCATCTTTGGTAAATTGCTTTCATTGGTTGGTTGACAAATGTACCACTCAGAAACTCATTATTATTTTTTAATTTTTGTGAATTAATTCTACTGTGATGAGATATTCCATTTTAAATATTCTAATTTTTTGGACTATTGCTTTCTTGTGTCTTGGAAAGACTGTAAAGAGAGTTTAGTCGAGTATATGCTATTTTTTAAAAATTAACATATATGCTATTTTTTTAGCACAGCTATATCGCCATTGTATAATAACCACAATGAATTGCCATTTAATTTGATAAAATAGTCCACACTTTACTGTGTCTTAAAAATGACATTTGAAGGCTCCTTTTCTATTCTTTTCTCATTTTTATGTGATTGTCATACACTGGTATTAAAAATTAAATGTCACATTACAGCAATTTATAAGGCCCTCGAAACTCCTGTTAGTTATACTATGTTACTGTGATTTTTTTGTGCCCTGAACAGAAGTGCAAACTAATGAGAGTGCCATCCATGATTTCTGTTGCAGCTCCTCAGCTATTGTTAATAGCATTGAAGCACTCATAGAAACACACAAAAGAATGAGTGTGGCTGTTTCCCAACAAAAATTTATATATTGACACTGAGATTTCAATTTCAGTAATTTTCATGTGTCACAAAATATTATTATTTTAATTTTTTCCCAGCCATTTAAGAATGTAAAAACTATTTTGACTCATGTGCTGTACAAAAATAGGTAACAGGCTGGATTTGGTATATGGGCCATAGTGTACTGATCCCTGATTTGTACTTTCAGCTTAATAGAATAAAATGATATACTTTTAAATTCTCTATTGGCCTTTAAATATTACTAAAATTTGGTGAAAACTGTCCATGAATTGAATATAGGTTTTTTTTTTATTTTATGCAGACAGATATAAAATCATTTGTTGTGAGAAAGTAATTCCTACAAGAATCTTCCTTTGTATTGTCACTTTATGTGAACTAGAAAAAAAAAATCTTTCTTCTATACGGTGCTATTTCAAGCCTCTAAGACTTCCCACAGTGCCACTTCCTCCTTCCTAGATGTAAGTTGTGCTTATTGAGCTTATATTTTATTAGGAAAGATTGCAAGTAAGTAAATAAACATAGATTATATAGAACTGTTGTGTAGCTTATGTAATCAGTGGAAACTCTGGAAAACCAGGTTACGAAAATTGACAGGAAAAGAAGACTTGCAGCTGGTGTTACTGCTTGTGTATGCCATGGAACCAGTATGGGTGGTATACAGGCACTGGCACCATCACCACCTCTGACATTGCTGCCACTGGACTTAAGCCCTGTTGCCACTATCACCTAGAATAATCTTTTTATTCTGTCTTTAACTCTTTATCAGAGTTCCTAGTATAATTCCTGTCTTCCTGTATTTGGAATACTTTGAATTCAAAGCTCACTGAATTTGGAGTGGTATTCAGTTTCTGAGTAGCTTAAAAAGCATGACAAATACACTGAAGAAGAAGGCTATAATGAGCCAGGATGACAGAGGAATAAAATGAGGGAAGAATTCCTTGACCTTCTAAACCAATACTTGTTTTCCTTTCATTTCATCTTATAGGTCCCTGTATTAACTTCCGAAATATTTTTCATGTCACATATTTAGTCATTAATTAAACTATTAGTAACTAATGATTAGCTACTAATTAAATATTTGTGCAGTGGTTTTTATACCTGTCTTTAAGCTCATGACCTAGTCTACGTTGTTTATAATTGTATCCACAATACCTATCACAGAATCTGGCCCAGATATAGTGCTCAGCAATAGTTGTCGAATGAATAAATAAGGTTTATGTGTGTGTGTGTTGGGGGGCAAATCATGATGGCTCCAGTGAAAAGGAATTGAGGGGTTTTGAGTTCAAGAATGAAGTGATTCATTTTTATAAGATTAGACTGGCTTTATACTGGCTGTTTTGTGATAGGTGGATGAGATTGAAACAACAGTGAAAGTGGGGAAAATAGCTATGACAGAATTAAGAAAGACTAGGTTGGAGGCCATGGCAGTTGAATTAGGGTGGTGGCAGTTGATACAAATATAGATAGTTTTTATGATTAAGAGGTAGAATCAATAGGACTAATTGATAGGTTGTATTTGTAGGGGAAAAGAGACAAAAGTGAAATGGTTGATTGAGCAAAAGGATGAATAATATGATCCTTTTCTGAAATAGGAAATACTGAAAAGGATCAGTTTTGAAGGAGGAACACAATAATTTAGTTTCGGATCTATTGAGTGTAGCTTTTTTTTTAGATAACCAAATAGAGATGTCAGATAGACAACAGGATAAATGAATCTGGAGGTTATGAATGATATGCATTTTTTCCCACATCTAGTTTGCTATTAATGCTGTGTGTGAGGGTGATGTGAGATGGATTAAGAAGAAAGTATAGCACAAGACTAGGGCGCAGGACTGATGCTTGGGGAGCTCTTACCTTTAGTGGCTAGAGAGAAGAGCATGAAACTACAAGCAAGAGTCTTGAAGAGCCATTTTTTTGAGAAAATGTAGAAAACCTGAATGACATAATATTATATAAGACAAGTGAGGAAAGGCTATGAAGTGTTGAACATGAGCTCATCATGGGCATATCAACATGAATATGAATGTTGGACAGTATCAGATGGTTCTAAGAATTGTATAAAGAGAAGGATGATAAAGTAGACTTTGAATTTGGTAACATGCAGGAATCACTGATAACTTTAGCCAAGAGTAATTTTTGTATGTGGTAGGAGGTAGGAAAGGGGAGATAAAGTGTGTATATAGTTTTCTCTTTCAAGTTGAACTGAAGGGAAGCAGATAAATAAGATGATAGCTGAGGAAACTGGTTCCAGGCCAAAATTCTATATGTGACCAATCAGACCTAACCATTGGCAGTTACAGGGTTTTGCCTGGCTGGCCTCATGGAAGAAAGCTGCCCTCATGGAAGAAAACTGCTCTCCCCCTCCTGAACTTGGTACACAGCCAATGCTGTGTGCGGTTTTCTGGAGGGAGATGCAGCCAATGACTCAGCCATACACACCTCGCCACCCACAGCCCTGTCTATGCTTATCAAAAAGCTTCATGTGGTAACAAACCGGGTTTACCTAAGCAAATAATTAACTTGGGAAATGGATACCTACATAGAAGCCACATAAAATAATTACTGATGATTAAGTGCCAGACTATCGGGAGTTTTTTTTTTATAAGGGCAATGCAGTTGACCTTGGTATCCACAGATTTAATATTCTATCTAGTCAAAATGATGTGGCCTGTTGTATGTGAGAACGTGTAATTTTTGTGTGGCATGGCTTAAAGCCTATGTTCTGAGAGGATGCTGTGACGGAGTCATGTTAACTTAGCCGATGAGTAAGGCCTGCTAACCTCAGCACTGTTCTCACAGTGGCTTTGTTTTCTTCTGATGTTAATGTATTACGCATTCCTCATCAGAGGTCTGTGTAGTAATGATGATGTCAACAATAATTAGTCATACTTGCTAAGTGCAGTGTGCTGAGGACTTTACATGCATTGTTGCATTTTCAACTTGGGACATTTGCAAAGATCCTAGCACTTACCCACTAAATGCCAGGAAGGACTGTAAGTTTAGAGATTTAAGAAATTATTATGAACATAGGAATGGTAGGAGTTTAATTGGTTCTTGTACAATAAATATAAGAATTTGGAGGTTTTGAGAGGAGGAGAATATTGTTTTGGGTAGTGAATGCATAAGCAAAATTATGGAAGCGATAATGAATTGGTTTGAGAAGAGTTACATATTGGCAGAAAATTGTTAGCCAGGTAAGGTAGATTATAAAGCAGGCAATGACATGAACTTGGGGTATGAAGACACTGATGTTAGGGAGAAGAGTATTGGAGGACTTTTGGTGGTTAGTGATAGGAGCCAAAACTAACATAGACAGAGTGGGGATACATTATTGAAAAGCTCACCATTTCTGTTTGTCTCGTGCATTGCGACCATTACTATGTTCATTATCTCTATTTCAGTTTCACATTCTCCATCTCTAAATTGAATTCATCTATATGTTAGATAATCACATACCAAAATTAGGAAGATTCTATTTGTATTAAATGATGTAGATGGTATAAAGGTGAACAAAATTGTAGACAAGGTCTTTAAAGTGAACACTAGAGGTAAAAGGCATGTACATAAATATTTATGATTATATAGATAACAGGAAAAATGTGAGCTGAATGTAGACCTAGGATTTTTTTAAAAGTACTTTTTAAGTTGGACTAACAATTGTTTTGTCATGGAAGACACTTTAGCAAACATACAATTAGAATGAACAAAAAAAGCACTCATAATCCCACTGTCAAATACTATTTACTGTTTAGTTTATATCTTTTTAGATAAACACACATGTACCATACTGTACACAAGGATGTATAAAACTTAGCCTCTTACATTTTGTAATGTGCTTTAAAAAAAAAAAAAACCCAACTTGCTATAACACAAGACCATTTCATGAAAATATATAACTACGTCATAATTGTTAATGGCTATATAGTTTTCTGCTGTATGGATATTATATTTTATTCAACAGTTTGCCATTATTGGGCATTTAGTTACCAGTTTTTTTTGTATTAAATACAATGGAGTGATTAATATCTTGTGAATGTATCATTGGGATAAACTTAGAGAAGTTGACTGTGAGACAAAGACTTTATGTGTATTATTGAGAATTTTAATACATTCTCCCAATTGCCCTCCAGAAAACCTGTGTTATTTTCTGCCTCCACTGACAGTGCATGAGTATACCTGATTCTCAGCACCTTTGTCAGCAATGGAAACATTATCATTTGTTCTTACCTTTGCTTGTTTGCTAAGTGAGAAATGACATTTACATTTATTTTGTGGATCTTGACTGTGCACTATAAAATTTACCTAACTGTATAAATGTGTTAGGTATCTATACAGTGTTTGTTTTGTGAGTATTGTGAGAATTTAATGAGAATGTAAATGTAAATGACCAGTTTCAGCGCCTGGTATATGGTAGCCTATCAATCAGGGTTAGTGTTTATTTTTACTTGAAGCCCCACTGCTTTGCTGCCTCCTCCCTAATCATGTTTCCAATTAAGGAGTAGAGGAATATTGTAAAATCTTGTTTTATTATTGAGGTTATTGTTTTTTAAGAGTTGATAGTAATAAATTCTCCCTTGACTAAAGTTTGGGAATTGAATTCTGGTTTCTAGCTGAGCAGTGTAGTGTAAGCTAATTAATTTCTCTGAGCCTCATTTATCTCATATATGAAATAGGTATAATAATTATATTTCTTCATGATAAAATTATAAACGTTAAATGAGCAGACTACGTAAAGCACTTGTTACAGCCCCTGGCACACTGTTCAGTATTTCCTCACAGGTGGAATCTCTGAGAAGGTCAGTTCACTTAGACAAATACTGTGAAAATTTAAGTGCTGGGAAGTGCAAAGAGGTCTTTAGGAAATGGCAAATCGTTTGACTTGAGCAAGAATCTTGAATTCTGGGCTGAGGAGTTTGATTCATTAAGCAAGAAAAGACTTTTCATTATTATTTCCTAGTACTATAGATGCTTACCTGATTAAAATTACACCTTAGTTTTCAGTTTCCTGCTGAGTTAAATAGTAGAACGGAAGTTAAATAGAACAACAGAAAGAAGAGAAAATCATCGGAAGGCTTTAAAAATTGAAGACCTGAATAATCAATCTCTGAGTTATTCAAACTTTGCCGTTTTCAGGAAAAATATATACATGTTCCACTTTTCCCTGAATTTTAACAGCTAAAGACATAATAGGATATATTTATTACCTTCTATTGGGATTGTTGACTGTATTACATATGGGCATATATTGCTTTTATTAAATTATTGGGATATAATTTTATAGTAGAATTTTTGAAAGTAGAAATTGTATTTTAAAATTGTACTTAGATTATTTGTAATTATAATGAGAATTTAATTGATACTTAAATAATATTTGTATTTGTATAGAAGTAATAGTATACATGAATTTAAATTATTTATGATTAAATAATGGAGATGAAATATACTAGGTTTATTTCTCCTTATAAAAATTATTTAACCCCAGTTCTCCAAGTGAAATAAACATTACATAAAATCATCAATGATTTTTAAATCTAATGATTATTTTTTTTACATCCCAGTTTTATTTATAAGGATAAATCAGAAAGAACCTGTATGTCCAAAAATAAGGGATAAGTTAACTTATTGTACATCTATATGCAAAATAGTATACAAACGTTTAAATGTTATATGCAAGTATATCATTAACACCTGAGAAGCTGTTTACAATATATAGTAAAGTAGTGAAAAAAATTAAGCTATATAACAAATCAACCATGGTCCCGTTTTTATAAGAAAAATAATTGTATTTGTGTGTATTCATAAGAATGTCTGGAGGAAAAAAGGAGGACATATTGAAGCTATTATCTTTGGCTAGTGGGATTTCAGGTGACTTTTATTTTTTCTTCATTAGAACCAGATGTGATTTTGAGTTTCTCTACAATAAGCATTTATTATTTGCAAGGTCACCTGTAGCCCATATGGTGCCTTTGTGCATATTATGCATGGTGTCCGTCTTTTCCTGTGGATGTATACGAGGATATACTGTTTGGCCAGGGCATATAACTTTTAGCTTCCACTTGCCCCCTTGATTTTTTTCTTTTTTCATATTGAACAAAATGCACAACTGTATGTGAAGGACCTAAAAACTTACATTATAACAATTATTTTAAATTAATTAAAGTTGTATGACCTTTTAATACATCTTCTCTGGGCTGGGCACTCTCCATTCTTGAACTCTGCCAGGTCATACTGGACTTTTGAGCTCACTCTTCCTGCCTCCTCTTTTCTATGTACTCAGTCTACCCAGATACAATCAATTCTTCAGGATTTAGCTAAAATTTCCCTCCTCTTTGAAATCTTTTCCAACCACTCTAACACATCTGGCCATTTTTCCTTTTTATGAACTTTTCTTGAACAAGGTCAAGAGCATGGGTTGAAGTTGGGGGAGATGGTGAATAGGTTGCATCTCACCTGCTAAATCCAGATAACTGGCCATGACTCCTTAGAACAATTTGTTGAGCAAGGCATTGAGTTGCACCTGGCCTCAGTTGGAAAGAGGGTTGTCATTGATTATGAGTGTTTGTCCTGCATGTAGGAAACACCAGCTAGGTACTATGTATCACATGCCATTTCCCTGCCTGGATTGGACATTAACTATTTTATATACAATCTTCCCTTCGTATCTGTGGGATATTGATTCCAGGACCTACTACATATACCAAAGTCTATGGATTCTTAAGTCCCTGATATAAAATGTCATAGTATTTGTCTATAATTTATGTATTATCTCTAGATTGTTTGTAATACCTAGTACAACTTAAATGTTCTGTAAGTGGTTCTTATACTGTATTGTTTAGGGAATAATTTCAAGAATAAAAAATCTGCACATGTTCAGTACAGATCCAAGTTCTGCATCCCCCCCACCCCGAATATTTTTTATCCATGGTTGGATGGCTTCATTGTTGTGGATTCACAGATAGGGAGGGCTGACTGTACTAGCCTTGGTTTGACAACACAGTTTTTAATATCTAAGGCATAGATACCATATTTTTTCTTCCTTTTTTTTTGTTGATGATGTTTATGTTATTATTGCTTTTATTATCCCCTCAGAATTTATTATGGAACTAAGGGTACTCAGTAAATAACATTTCCATTGTGCTTCCTTCATCTTGATATTTTAAGTCTGTTTCTGCTATAATTTCTCTTATGTCTGAAAGATCTCTCTTATTGGTTCTTTTACATCGGATCTACTGATGACAAATTCTCTTAGTTTTCCTTTGTTTGAAACTGTTATCTAGAGCATGACTTCAGAAATAATTGAAATCTCTTCTCTTTCCGCTCTAGACTCTTTCTGTGAACTCTGTTTACTTGACTGGGTTTTAAGTGGCATAACTGATCCATACCAGCTTAAGTGTTCAGCTTCCCATTGGAATAAGCCAAGTGTGTTTCATAAGTCCTTGGCTGTTTAATATATTTAATTTAAACTTGTCCTGACATAGTGGATGCTCACTAATATTTGTCTGTAAAACTAAAGAATCTTAAAAAGGAAACAAAACACTTAAATTTTGTTAACTATGGTAGACTTATCTGTGCAAATGATTTATAAGTTCTAGAGCTTTATTTATTACCAATAATAGATCAAAAACTACTTGTAAAATGCAAACATCTGAAAACGATCATTCTGAACTATAGTAACATAAGAATATTCATTTAGAGCCACTAATTTGCAAAGTGTTCTCCAATCAAGAGAAAAGTGCTAAGAATTCTAATCAAACCTGAGAAGTAGAAACTCAGAATTTCAGGAAGATCTTTGTGGATCGGAGTACTGACATGAAGCGTTTTTAAAAATTGGATTAAAATATAAAAATAGAAATTATTTTTGCTTATTTTTCCCAACACACTGTACCTTCTTGCAAATAGAACATAAGAATGTACTTATATCAGGATATCTGTAGTGTTCTTATTGGATGCTAGCAAAAATATCTATCTGTATATCTGTCCGCCTGTCTGTCTGTCTGTCCGTCCAAGATTTGATGTTTGAAAATGAGACTGACTTTCATTTATAGGTATTACAGTTGAAATGGATTTCAAGGCAATTAAAAAAGCTGAAAGTTAAAGATTTTTTTTTTTTTTGAAAGTGGGGTATAGTCAGTTGGTCCATTATTAGGCTGTTGTATTGAACTCGTATTTACTGGGTGACTTCTGTATTAAATGCTGATTATCTTGTTAATCTAATTTTGAATGTAAGGTCAGACAAATTTAAGAAATACGTAACTGAACAAAGACCAATCATTTAGTAAATAGTAGAGCTGAAATTAGAGCTCAGCTTTTTCTTAGATTTACATTTTACCAAACTTTTTATTCATCAATAACATTTGATACATAGCAGAATCTAATACATGTAAAAATGTTTTCATTATTGTTTGAGATGAAAAATGTAGATTTTTAATAATGTATGTAGTCAGACCTTTATACACTTTGAGTGACATCATAAAAAAAAACTCCTATAGATTTTGCTTTATGAAAAAAAAATACGAAATTAACCATGATCTTAGCTCTTATATCCATAGAAAACTGTAGCATACTAGTCTTTTAAAAGTAAATAATATTCTTAGTTCATGACAAAAAATCTATACATTTTTATTTTGGTCAGGTGCAGTGACTCACACTTGTAATTCCAGTTCTTTGGGTGGCTGAGGCAGGAGGACCACTAGAGGCTAGAAGTTCAAGACCAGCTTGGACAACATAGTGAGACCCTATTTCTAAAAAAAAAAAGAAAGAAAAAAGTTAGCTGAGTGTGCTGGCACATGCCTGTAGTCATAGCTACTTGGGAACCTGAGACTAGAGGGTCACTTGGGCCCAGGAGTTAGAGTCTAACTAGATGTTCCTACTGCATTCCAGCCTGGGTGACAGAGGGAGACACTGTCTCTTAAAAAATAATTATTTTAAATATTTAACTGCATTTTTTATAATTACTTTATATATACACATTTTATATAGGATAATACATGTATTACTGATTATAATTATATTTAGTCTTTTATTTACTAAAGAATTAGTGAAATGATACTGTAATGCTAGTTCAATTGGTTATGTGAATTGTAGTTTATGAGTATTTTATAATTAAATACTCATTGGAATTTTGGCCTGCTCTGTGAAATGATTTCGGTTTATGTTTATTTTGTTAAGTTTCTACTCGTCCCCCCGAAAAAAGTCACTTTTCGTTTAGAATTCTTTAGTTTCTTAAATTTGTTTTTAAGTAATCACTTTTATAAGTAAATCCATAATAGATTTTGGATTCACGTAATAGGGAATGATGAGAAAAAATTGTCATTACTTACTGGGAGAATCAAGTAATTAAAGTTATTTTTCTAAGCTTATATTTTGACAAATGTAGATGCAAAATATTGAGAGTAAGGGAAATCGCCATCATCAGAAAGAATGGTATTCTTTCAAAATAAATATTATTATTAAGTGTGGCTCCTTAACCCAATTCCTGTACACTACTAAAAAACCTTAATGTTCACTTGCTATGGTTGATACTGTTCTTGTATTTTAAGAAAAGGAAAGAAAAGTTGATGACTTTCTGGTAAGACTAGATCTTAACAAAATCTTAGTCTTTTTGTTAACAGGTTTCTTAAGAGGATATAAGCTTTATCATAGTAATAGTTTTTAGACTTAGAGTATATTTCTTTTGGAAAAATAATGACATTTGTGTGTAACAAAGGGAAAATAGTATCTACTTTTAATTTTTTTCTTGCCTGCCATAGCATGATTGATACATGGCATCTTCTTACGCCTAAGATTGAAACTATCAGATGCCACCTGGTTTATTTAGGAAAACCTCAGTCTTGTCCCAGTTAGTTTTAAAATGTCTGCCTCACGTATGTTGAGCCACTGCATTTCCTGCTTTGGAGCCTTGTGTTATGCCAACATTGCTATCTGTGCTGCCTCAACTACAAATTGGATGAACAGTCCGTGACACTTTATCAATATTATTACATTAAACCAAGTGGATTTTGATTGATAACCTAATATTCAACTAATGCAGAACATCAATCATGGCAAGTATATTAATTATTTAATATTGCAGTCTAATTCAGAAATCGATGTGCTGCATGAGGGGAAGGGAAACTCATGGTTCCCAGAAGATTTAAGACAGGGAATGATTTAAAAAAGACCTGCTGTACTCCTGTGTGTTAGTTCGATACAAATCTTTATTCATTTGCCAATAATCTCTTCCCATTTTCCACTTCAGTACCATTTTATCAGTTTTGAGACCTATAATTGAATTAAGTCTGCTTTCAGCACAGGGCAAAAGGAGTTGCACAAATATTGATGAAGTCATGACAGGGACAACCCAACAGACAGACCACTAAAGAGGATAGGTTTTATACCATTTGTTGTAAGATCCTTCTATCAATGTCTTGGATCTTGCCTCTCTATTTTTTAAAATTCATTAAAACTTTTAGAATCACTTTTAAGACTTTTGTGTTTAAATATCCTCCATCATAAAACATTTCTGTAGTTGATTTTTTTTATCTTCATGTACGTTATCCTTCTGACTCACAGCACCCTTGTGTGTTAGGTAAGGCAAGTAAGCCTCACATCATAGGTGGACAATCTGACATTCAGAAAAGTTGGATTATTACTAAAGCTCACATGACTATTTTGTAGGAGTGTTTAAATTTGAGTGTAGGCACTCTGCTTCTAAAACCAGTATTATATATCATACTGTCTTGTGGTGTAGTTATGTACTCATGATACTTTATCTGTGTTGTTTTGAGATGGTCATTCTTCCTTACCTTTCTGACCAAAGTAAAAGTGAAGAAAACTGATTTTCATGGAGAACTTGTTTAAACTTAGGTGTCCCCATATGATATGTGTTAAGCTTTATATATATGCAAACCTTCCAGATATAAATGAAAACTTCTTGGTTTATCTTTTGCTAGACTAGAATACACTTAAGTCCCTGACTCTTATATATTTATATATTACCTAAAATTACTTTATTTTCCTATACACACACACATATATATGTATGTATATGTATATATGTATTATATATTGCTTAAAATTACCTTCTTTTCATAATAATACATACATATGTATATGTTTGTATGTATGGTATTAGGGGACTTAAATATATTTTGTCATTAAACCATTAAACTTGCTGCTCCAGCTTTCTTTTGGTTCATTTGCCTGGTTTTATGGGAAACCTTTTTTAGGAAACCCTTCTGTATTATGTGTCTTTTGTGAATAATACATCGTTGGCTTTTATTTTTTTATCCAATCTGAAAATCTTTTCTGGGATTTCAATTCCAGATGATTATGGGTGAATTTTCTCTAGTTTTCTTTTTAGTTATTGATTACTTAGAATACAACAATTACTCAATTCTAGGCCATTCTTTACTTGCCTTACCTTGTTGCTTCTTCCTGAATTTATTTCTCTTCTTACCTGCATTATATTCCTCAAGACTTCTTTTAAATAATGTCTTTGTGTGGTGAATTTTCTGAAACCTTGTATGCTGAGAATTTTTTTTTTGTATTTAAATAATAGTTTATTAGCTATATCTTAATTACAGGTTCACAGTTATTTTCCTGTAACACTTGATCTTGAGAGTTAGTACTACTCCATTGCCTTCTTGCCTCCACTTTGGTGTTGACAGGTCTAATATCAGTGTTATTCTTCCTTTGTGGAGGGGTCTCATTTTTCATTCTGAAAGCTTTTTGACTTTTCTCTTAATTCATTATAGTCTTAAATGTCCTTATAATACGCTTTGCTGTGGATTTTGAAACATCAACACTCTATGTGCCCTTTCACTCTGAGATTTAAATCATTTTATATCTGGGAACTCTGTCATTATTTCTTCAAATATTTCTTCTCTTCGATTTTTTTCTTTACTTCTAGGATTCTCATTATATAGATATTTACACTTCTCCTGTTCTTAATTCTGTCACTTGTTTGTCTTGTGTTTTTGCCCCCTCCCTATGCCTTCTGTAATAGTTCTTCTACCCAGTTTTCCAGCTTATTAATTCATTCTGTCTGTATCTATTACATTTTCAATCCATCCTCTGAATTTTTTATTTCAAATGATTGTTTTTAATACCCCCTACCATATATTGCTTTTCATAACAGTATTTTTATACTTATATTTCTAAAAATCATCTCTTTGAAGATGTTATTATGTTTACATTCTTGTTTAGTTTATTCTGTTTTATCTGAATAAGATTATTATTATTTTTTAATTTCTGTTTATACATCTTAAAATTTTCCTTGTGGGTTTATCTTTTATTTCCTAACATCATTTAGCTACCTTGGCTAGTAATTTTAATCTAAAAGGAGGGGTAAAAACCTAGGATCTGACTTGTGCTTTTCCAAGTTAATTTAAAAACTAGAGTGGAAAACCTCTGATGTTCTAGTTTAGCCTCAGCTACTTTCCCCATTGTGGCTCCCACTCCCTCAAAATCAGTTAAGGGAAAAAAAAAAAAAAAAGGGAAAGCAAAAGAACAACCCACACCTCACACATGTTTATGTACATACATGCATGTGTACCTTCCTCCTAATACTACTGTTGTATCATAGGCAGCCACTCACTACTGCAAATTGCCTTGCTCTTTACGTGGGTTGGAGATAGAGTGGGGCTGGGTAGTACTGCTCAGACACCTGAGCTGGTTGATACTAACTCTACCCAAGCTTGTCTTGTGATGGTCAGATGTCATACCCTTAAATATAATGATTCAGACATTGTATTGGGTGTTGGAATATAAAAATTTAAAAGATGCAATGCATATCTTCAAGGAGTTTTTATTTCACTGGTTTGAATGGGAAAGTAAACTGGCATTTATAAAATACTGTGATCAATTCTGTGATGGGACATGCCCAGAGTGTTATGGAAACGTATAGAAAGAATTTATTACATAATTTATGGGAAAGGGAGAAGGTTTCCCCAATTGAAGAATGGTTTAGGATGAGTCCTGTAGGATGGATTTTTGTTAGATAGACAGGGAAGATTAGAGGAGGCTGGGAGAAAAGGAGCATTTTAGGTAAAGGGAGAAAGTGGTTCAGTGGTGAGTAAAACCAGGTTAGTAGTTTGTTGTGGCTGTTCTTGTTACTTTTCCTGTAATGTAGCTTTGACAAGATAACAGAAGGAATAGGTAAACTGAAGTATAGTAGGATATTGTAGATTTTAAGAAGAGAATTGACATGATTAAGCTTACATTTTAGAAAGATGTTGCTGTGTTATGCAGAATGAATTGACATGGGACAAGGCAGGAACTATTGACATCCAGTAAGAGGGCTGTTGCAACAGTTTAGGAAGAAAAGATGATGGACTGAAATAATGTAAAAGCTGTGAAGATAGAAAGAAATAGTTAGATCTAATGATAGTTAAGGATGTTGGATAGCCAAGACCCTGTGGTTGATTACATTTGGTAATGAAGGAAATGGAATGTGTCAAAAATGATGATTAGTTTTCTCTCAGGTGTGCCATTTAAAACATTTTATAAATATCTTTTAATTTAAAGTATTGCTTAGAAACATAGCAAAAAAAATAGCCTACATTTCCTTTTTGTTGTAAAGAACAGTTTCTTGTCCTGATTCTAAAATACAAGCATCTCAGAAAATTAAGTGATTTTCCCTAAGATTGTGGCAGGCTCAGTTGAAAGCAAATCTACCCTGAAATGAGGCTATCTACAGTATTTGTTTATCCCATTTTATGTGGATATTAATATGTTTGTTTCAGAATTATTAATGTGTATGATGATGAGATGCTGCATCAGACCCTACTGGCAACATTGTATGACATACTTTAACCTTTCTGAAATCTGTAATATTCTGATAAAGTATATCTAGCTCCAGTTATTTCACATAATCAAGTATGGACTTAAATCTGGTCATTTTTGTTCATTTTGTATTGCAATATTATTTTCCAATAAGAACCATTTTCTGACCGTGTAGCTGTGGGAAGAAACGAAGTAGATGTGTATTATATAGCACAAACTCTAAAACAGATTGCCAAGTGAAGGTACAAAACAGTGTGTATAATATGCTTCTATTGTGGATTTAAGCAAACATAGACGGGGAAAGAGACATACACAGGCACACACACAGACACGCAGACACACACGAGTGCCTAGAACACCTTCAGAAAGATAAGCCAAGATTGAGAACTAGGAGTCAATGATGGGAGGAAGATTTGGTTTGTGTGTGTGTTTGTGTGCGTGTGCATGCACACACATACACATTGCCCTGTTCAGATGTTTCGCTATTACTTTTTTTGTTTAAATTTTAAGTTATGCAAGTAACTATATTTTAATGTTCTTGTGAAAACATAAAGATTCATTTGACTCCCGGCTCCGATAAATACATTAATTTTGTAATGATAAAGTATAAAATAATTATTTATATAGATAGTAGCCTTCTCTCGCACCTTGCAGTAATTTATTCCTGTCATTTGTCAGTAGGACTGCAGACATTAGAGATTAAATAATGAGTTTCAGAAACCATTAAATATCTAAACATTGAATATATAGTTTTGCTAAGATTGCCACAAGCAGGAAATACAGAAAAGAATGGCTGAAAATTAGTGCTAATCAGTAGAAGTGGGAATATATTCCTAATATATCATAGTGGGCCATGAGAGCAAAAGTTGGAAGCCATGAGTACAGTTTTCAAGCAGCAAATCTAAAGGGAATAAAAATGGAGAAATTTGGAAAGATAGTATAGCAAAACAAAGGAAACAGGTAAGTATATCTTTGGCAAAGAAAAAATAGAAGACAGAAAAGAAAGTTGAGACTCCTCAGAGAAGCAAGGAAGTGTGGGGAAAAGATTAAACATCATGAATGCAATAATACTGTGTATTGTTGGAGGATTTATATTAATAATTACTTTCAGCAATGTGATAGGATTATAATTTCTTGTTTAAAAAGGTAATGCTTGGTAGTTATAATGGAACTAAAGCATTGCTTGACCAGAATGAGAAAAGCCAAAGTTCATTTGTCAGAAATAAATTAGTACAGATTGAAATCAGAAAAAAATTTAACTGTTTGCCACATTTCAACAGTGTATATTTAAATTATGTTTGCTACTTGTAGAAATACTTCTATTTTTAGTTCCATAAGCAGTCTCTTTTACAGTATAAAGCAGGAAATTTAATATTTTCAATTAAGTATCATGATACTTAAAATATATCATGATATTTGATGTTTATGTTTTCTTTGGTGATATTTTCTTTTCTAATATTAAAATGATCTTAGGTCCTGGTTTATAGTGTGCATTAAATTGATGAAGTTAATGACAAGAGAAAATAGGTTAAGATTTAGTTATTTAGCTATGTACTCATAAATGTATTCTTTATATGTACATAAAAATGCAACCTTTGATGGATATTTGCAAAAGCAAATAAAAATATGAGTTGTAGAATCTAGGTGGTGGATAATATCTGTGAATTTGAACATTTTCATAATAAGTGTTGGAAATAAACAATAATTAATAAACAATATCTCTCATGGAAAAGCTACTATGAAAGGAATAGATATTGTGTAAGGAGTAAAATAATGATGATTTTGAGTTTTTTATGTTTTTCATTGACTTTGAAAAATCTGAAACTTTTCTTAGTGAAATACTAGTTTAGTGGTAATTATTATAGAAATAAAGTATCTGTTCACTTTTGATAAAAATTGTTTTATTTTTAAAAACAGTGTTATGAACATAAATATAGATAAAAGATTATAAGGGTTTATAAAACATTTTGAGGTAAATTAGAGCAGACAAGGATTTAACAACTATTTAGAACTTTTATTCTTCTATTTTAGGGAATCTGGAAACATCAAAGCTGGATTAGAACATCTGGTAAGTTCTAATTTTCTCTTGAACATTTGCATCATCTTTGATATCTGCATTCTAAATGAACACTTTTGAATGAGCTTTGAATACCTTGTATTGAGAAAGTCAACCATTTCCCAAAGGGTCAGCTTACTGTTATTATGTGAAGGCACTTACATTTTCATTTCTCTTATCATTTCAAGGGAATTAAAAAAATTTTTTTAAATTACTTTTTTTTTGATGTAGAGATGAAATAAAATGGATGACAATCCTTGGATTGATGCTTGCTTTAATTATAAACAAAAATTGTTTGGTGTAGAATTTTTGGCATATCTTGATCTGATGAAAACAAGCTTGTGTTTTAAGAAAAACACAATCAAATATTGCATGCATAAATATGGTATATTTTAGCAATTTAGCAGCTTTGAAAGAAGTGCACAGCTTTGTCTTTCTTGATGTCTTTGCTTTATGAATAATGCATTGATTTAAACTACATTCAGATTTAGAATATAAAATAATTGAGGTGCAAAATTTTTGGTTTAAGTAAACGTTTTAGAGAAAAGTGAAATTCAGACTGATTTAGCATTCAAATCTATCATTGATCAAAAAATTGGAAAACCCGTACGGTTGTAGTATGTCTGAAATTCGTTGAGCCCACTGGAGTGTTCATTACAACATTAAGCAATTCATTTAAACTGAGCATTATAGTGTCATCCTCTGGTTTCTGGTCAGATCCAAATGTTGAATAATTAATAGTATAGATTCTTTTGTAAATACTAAGTAGTTTTTTTAATGCAAGGCTTCATTCGTATATCATACTGTAGCTTTGTTAACTATTAATATACTTTTGATCGGCTTCCACAAAAGCAAACAGTAGCAAGAGACAGCTTCGTTTTCACTTATAGCAGTTTTAGAGTTGAAAGGAATTCTTGGTTTTTCTTTCACAGCTAAAGGAAACTGAGGAAACATAGACTTTTAAAAGTGATCCTAAAAATTAGAGATGAATTATTAAAAAGCAGAGTATAATACTTAGAAAATTTGAGCTATGTATCTGAGGATTAGAAGTTAGTAAATAGCATTGATATTTTCATCATTAAAAAGTATTTCCTGAACCACTGTTTATCGCTTCAAAATAGCACGTAGATTTAGGACGTATGGACATCAGAATAGGCATGTTAATCTGTAACATCACATTCCAGTATCACTTAGGGGCTTACAACAGGAAGAATAGCTATCATAGTGCCAAAATGAGGTGTCTTTTATTTTTTATTTTTATTTTTGTTTTTTGGGATGGAGTCTCACTCTTTCTCCCAGGCTGGTGTGCAGTGGAGTGATCTTGTCTTACTGCAAACTCTGCATCTTACGTTCAAGCGATTCTCCTGCCTCAGCCTCCGAGTTGCTGGGATTACAGGTGCCTGCCACCACGCCCAGCTAATTTTTGTGTTTTAAGTAGAGATGGGATTTCACCATATTGGCCAGGCTGGTCTCAAAACTTCTGACCTCAGGTGTTCTACCCGCCTCGGCCTCCCAAAATGCTGGGATTACAGGTGTGAGCCACCCGGCCTGAAGTGTTTTTTATATTTTTGTTATAAGTTATTATTTATTAAAAAGACTTTATATTTACTTGGTTCATGTTCTTCAGTAAAGAGTAATGGGTTTGATGTTTTTCTAGTTTAAATTCCATACTTTTTATACTTACTAGTAGGATCTCATTTTCATTGACTGTTTCACACATTTATGTTGTACTTACAATTTTATCTAGCAGTGGTTTTCTAACTGTGCCTTGGGCTGCCCAGAAACCTCTCCAAAGCAGATGGTACTCCAGACTTCCATTACTCGCTTTAACCAAAATAGTTCTACTTTTAGTTATTTTGTAGAATAAATGTTTGAACTTTTTAATAACATTTCATCTGAAGAAAGAGTTCTCTGGCTAAAAATATTTTAAAACTTTTGATAAAACATGGCTATCATTGAAGAATAATTATATATTAATAATGCTTCCCTATTCTTGAGTCTAAGTTATATTTCATTTTTATCTGTGTCATATGCCACAAATATATTTCAAAGATACGTATTTTGGAAATGAGAGAGCCAGGACTAGCATACAGTTAGGTAGTAAGAACTAGATGATTTGAATGCATTTCGTCTTAGTTGTTTGAAAGACTGTTACTTGATGTTATAATTGACCCACTAACTGTGAACTGTTAACAGTATATTCATCTGTCCATCTGTCTGTTTATCCATCCATTCATTCATCTTGCATTGTGCATTAATAATACTCAGTAAAAACTGTCAGTGATATTATGAAGAATATCTTTATAAACCTTTCTAAAAAGGTTCATGCCTAAAATGGAGCTAAACTCAGAATTTATGGGTTGTGCATTAATGAAACCTGTTCTGTCTAGCACCTGTGGGTGGCAGAGGTTTGCGTCTCTCCCTTTCACTGCTGTGGAGATTGTTAGGAGCCTTCTAGCATATATGTGGCTCTTTTTGAGTTGGCTGTATAGCTGAATACAATTAGAAGTATATTTTCAAATAGATTAATGTTAAAAAATATATGGTATAAAATTAAAATGAGAAAAGCATCCTACACATTTGGAATTAATTTCTTCTTTGTATAGCTGTCTTCAGTCTTTGTTTTTAAAAAATTATTTTTTATTTAGATTATCATAGAGAATTAGCATTGTTCTAAGAGGAGTAAAAGCCAATATACATTTTAATAAGTTAAGAAAAATTACATATGTAGCTTGTTATGCTTGCTACCAGGTAACATAGTTGCACTATTTTTGTGCTATATGTTTATATGCTCTTCTTGGTATATAGTCATATGTAACCCTGGAAAGGAAAAAGCAAGTGTGGCTCTATGGAGAAAAGAGCGGGGTAGGTGGACTGTTCCCCTGGAACCTCTTCAGAGACTGATTTCCTTTAAGTTTTTTACAATCTCTTAGACCATTGATTCTGCCTTTCTGTTTTTTCTTTTTAATCATTTCTTTCTCTTGATGTTGCCAAGTGTTCCTGAGAACTGTCCTAGTATCTCATTCTCCTCAGTTTAAATTTCTTGTAATACACTGTCCAATACCATCTTATTTTTCTCTTCACAAACTTGTTCACTACCCATAAAGCCTATGTCTGTTAAAAGCTCTAGACTGAGACTTTGAAGGCTGTTGCTCTGTTACCCATTGATGATTCTTGTCTGATGATTGCAAAATACAGATTATCCAGTTCTACTGCTCCCTCCGTGTTACAGCTAGCACTCTACAGTAAGGAAGAGCCTACCCTCCTTATTTTACTTATCTGTTTATCAGGAGTAGGACTCATGATTTTAATTTTATTAAATAGGTTATTGTCAATTATTTTCCTTATTTATTTTGATGCTCAGATTGTCCCAGATTTATCTAGGGAGAATCCTTTCAAGATGGCTCCTGGGTGCTTATGACAAGTGAGAACCCTGACTCTTAATAACACCAAACATTTACTCATTTGCTCAGTCATATAATACACATAAAATAGTTTTAGAATTGCTGCAAATATAGTTTGAGTAAAACAACCCTGCTAAAAAGAGTTCCAGATTTATTTGCAATTCCTTTTCTCCAATGAGTGTAGTTATGTTACTCATTTGAAATATAGTTGCATTTATTTGTTTCTGTTTGCATTCAATTTAGGTGTCTGTCCCCATTCCTATTGAGTTAATTATATTTGAACATGTATGATGTTAACATGCTTCCAGAGGTCAAAATTATACACAGCGGTATTCTCAGAGAGGTGTGTGTGTCACTCTCTTCCCCTTGTAGGTAGCCAATTGTGGGATCATATGTTTCCCTTTACCCTTTATAGGTAGCCAATTTTACTGACTTTTGGTTTATCATTCCTCTTTTTTTTCTTTTTCCTTTTTTCTTTTTGGGAGGGGATAAAACTGTGTGTGTGTGTGGGGTGTGTGTGTGTGTGTGTGTGTGTGTGTGTATGTGTGTATCTGTATTCTTTTTCCCCCCTTTTATTTATTTATTTTTTGCTTAACAGTATATCCTGGAAAAATTACTGTTTGTACCATTATATTTATTGTTTCTTTATTAAGGGTCTGATATTTCAGCCTACTTGGCATGCCTTCCGGATTGTATAGATGCTGGCAGAAGACATGAGATTCCTTGGTCAGAGGCAAAGTGGTTTATTGCTAACAGCACAACAGGTAGCACATGCTTCATGTGTATACAAGTATCTCTTGACCCCCAAGTTCCAAGAAGTAATGCTGCCTACTCAGCGGGTTTGTGTCATAGCTGAGGAACTCCAAGTGTAGGAGTTCTTTAAGAGAGCTTAAGCTTTAAGGAGTTCTTTAGGAGCTCTTTACGAGTTCTGCTGTTAAACCTGTCCAAATTTTGTCTGAGGGAAATACATCTTAATTATCCTAGTCAGATAACAAAATTGCCTTCTGGTCCAAGGGGAGACTTTATCTCTATCTTCCAAGATTACACTACAAATGTCTTTGAAAATGCAGTCTAGAACAAAAGCTGATGTAAGATATACAGCACCACTCTAGAGAACTGTCTCTTAAGAGCTATTATTGGCTGGGTGCAATGGCTCATGCCTGTAATCCCAACACTTTGGGAAGCTGAGGTGGGAGGATTGCTTGAGTCCAGGAGTTCAAGACCAGCGTGGGCAATATAGGGAGAATCCCCCCATCTCAAAAAAAATGTTAAAAAAATTTTTAAAAACTCTTTTTATTATTTTCCTAACTATGAAATCTAGAAAGGTTTATAGTTTTGTTCTAGTGGTTAACTTTCTATTTATGTTTTTTATTGTCTTTGATTCTATTTTATTCCTGCCTTTTTATTTATTTAATTATTTTTAACAACTAGTAATCCATTTATTAAAATAGCTGACTTAAGCACCTGCAACGATGACTTTAACTTCAACTCCTGGCCCAGTATTGATGGAAATAATCAGCTTAACAATTTCAGAATTACCATGCAAGGCAGTAAGTAGCTTGTGGATTCTCATTTGAAAGTGAACCCATGTCTCAGAACCTTCACTACAAAGCAGTTTTCTTATAGTGATTCTCAAAGTGTTGGTAGGCATCCAAACTGGTCCTTTCACTTTGAGATTCTTTTCCTCTGTGCCTCTGATCAAGTCAGCACACATCTCCTCCAGGGATTTTACGTTTCGGCTGTGTGTGTGTGAATTCTAATTTGGTGAATTGCCACCTCTGGCATCATGGGTGTTTTCTGGGCATTTTTAAAAGCCATGGCTGTAGCACGGCTTCCTGATGGACTTGTTACTGGCAGAGAGCAAACAGCGGTGAGTCAGGAACAGGAGCAGGCAGACCAGAGCCCCACAGCAAAGGCAACCAATTGTGTCTTCATCAAAAAGCCCGCCTTTCTGACACCTGTTGAAGTTTGGAGAAAAGCAAAAAAGAAAGAAAAAGGGAAAAAAAGCCCACTTAATCTTTTAATGGTATTCTTTGATTCCCACTTGTTACTTTTATTTTAACCAGTGATCCTATTATAGTTTTCCTTTCTTCCTTTTTTTTTTAATTTCTTTTTGTTTTCTCTCTCTCCCTCTTTTTTTTTTTTTTTTTTTTTTTTTTTTTTGAGATAGGGTCTCATTCTGTCACCCAGGCTGGAGTGCAGTGGCCTGATCTCAACTCACTGCAACCTGCGCCCCTCTTCAGTCTCAAGTAATCCTCCCCCCTTAGCCTCCTGAGTTGCTGGGACCACACTCGTGTACCACCATGCCTGGCTAATTTTTGTATTTTTAGTAGAGATGGGTTTTTCCCACGTGTTCCAGGCTGGTGTTGCTTCTTGTACAGCCTATAGAAATGCGAGCCAAATAAAACTCTTTAATTGCCCAGCCTCATGTATTCCCATGTATTCCTTTATAGCAACACACATAGACTAAGAAAATCCCTTTCTTTCTGACCCTTTTTGCTACTTATTTACTTTTATATACTTTGGAAACCCCTGTTGAATAGGCCTTGAATCCTAAGGAATCATTCTCCTGGGCTCAAGCAATCCACCTTCTTTGGCCTTCCAAAGTGCTGCCATTACAGGCATGGGTCACCGTGTCCATCATTCTTTTTGTATGCTTGCTGCTTTGTTAGAATACATGATGTTTACGTGCCATTCTTCTACCCATGCTATTACTTTGTTTTAGAATCAGCTGTAAAATTAAATATATTAAATGTTTGCTATCAGTTCATTTGCAGGTATTTCCCCAGTTATTTCTTGTTTTGATGAAGCTCATAGTATATTCTTCAGAAGAGGCTCCTGTGTACAATATTCCCTGAGATCTTACACATTCCAATCTGTTTTGGTATAGTCTTGCCACTTGAATGACAACTTGGCTGGATAGAAAATCTTTGGTTCACCTTTTCTTTCTTTGATTTTCTTGAAAATACTGTTCCACTAATGCCTTGTTTTATATACTGCTCTTGATATCACCAGTACCAGCCTTATTTTCCTGCCCTTATTGGTAATTTTATTTTTTTGCCTGGAGGTTCTGCCATTTTCTCCTTGTCCTTAAAGTCTAGTTTTACTAGGATAATTCTAAAGGTTGGTTGTTTCTGAAGTTCAGTTTTTCCAAATATATGGTAAACTTTCTTATAAAGTTAGTCTCATTTTCAGAATTAATTTTCTTGGCTTACCGTTAAATATTAGCTCTGTTTTATTGTTTTGTTTTCTTCTTCAAGGACTCTAATTGTGTGTGTATGTGTTTTGTTTGTCTTCTACTTTAGTTCCTGCCATAGTTTGAATATTATCCCTTTAAACCTCATGTTGAAATTTGATCTCCAGTGTTAGTTTGGGGCTTAATGGGAGGTGTTTGGGTCATGGAGGTGGATCCCTCTTGAATGGCTTGGTGTCTTGCGTCTGGTGATGAGTGAGTTCATGCTCTTTCAGTTTCCTCAAGAACTGGTTGTTTGAAGAGTTTAGCACCTCCCTTCCCTTTGCTTTACCTCTTCTCTCACCATGTGATCTCTGTACACACTGGCTTCCTTTCATCTTCTACCATTAGTGTAAGTAGTCTGGGGTTCTTTTTTTTTTTTTTTTAGAAAGAAAAAGAGAGAAAAGAAAGAGTGAAAGAAAGAAAAAAAAAAACAATGTAAGAGAGAAAGAAAGAAGAGAAAGAGGGAGAGAGAACGAGATTCTTATTCTATTGCCCAGGCTAGAATGCAGTCTAAAAATGGGTATTAAAAACCTCTTTTATGCCAATAATTGTGCTTTAACAATGGAGACAGGAGGGAATAAGGAATGAAAATAACAGACAAGCAGCCAACCAATATTTTATTTCAACCTGTGAAATGCTATGCAATTGCTGAGGAGTGATTTACTTCCAATTATGTGGTCACTTTTAAAATACGTGTAATGTGATACTGAGAAAAATATATGTTTTGTGGATGTGGGGTGGAGAGTTCTGTAAATATTTGTTAAGTTTACTTGTTCCAGGTCTGAGTTCAAGTCCTGGATATCCTTGTTAATTTTCTATCTCGTTGATCTGTCTAATATTGACAGTATAATGCTAAAGTCTCCCACTATTATTGTGTGCGAGTCTAAGTCTCTTTGTAAGTCATTAAGAACCTGCCTTATGTATCTGGGTGTTCCTATATTGGGTGTGTATATATTTAGTATCATTAGCTCTTCTTGTTGCATTGATCCTTTCACCACCATGTAATGTCTTTGTTTCTTATGGTCTTTGTTGCTTTAAAGTCTGTTTTCTCAGAGATGAAAATTGTAGCTTCTGTTTGTTTTTGTTTTTGTTTTTTTTCCTCTCCATTTGGTTGGTATGTCTTCCTCCATCTCTCTGTTTTGAGTCTTTGTGTATCCTTGCATGTGAGATGGGTCTAGATACAGCATACTGATGGATTTTAGCTTTTTAACCAATTTGCCTGTCTGTGTCTTTTG
>CAUYLG010005802.1:0-22218 GCA_963573385.1 Cacajao melanocephalus | reverse complement strand
GGCTCCTCCGCCGGGAATCTCCTAGTCTGTGGGCAACAAAAATTCGTCTGAAAGTGCGGCGTCCACTCGCTCTCTGCGCTTTCACTGGGAGCTACAATCCTGAGCTGTTGTTAATCGGCCATCTTGGATCTCTCCTCTCTGCAGCAGTAACCTCATTTTAAGCTGACAATCATCTGTGCTTTGTTTTGCATCTTACTGTCTGTATCCCCACAACACCACAATCTCCATAGGTCAGAGATTTTGTTTCTTCTGTCCAGTCTATCTCTAGGCTCAGGAACAGTACCTAGCACATAGTAGATTCTCAACAAATATCTGATGAATGAATGAACCTGGCCCAATGCCCTTCTATCCACAGGGGTCTGCGATTTGACAGGCAAAGTCTCAGGGAAGCCAGAAAGACTCCTACATTGAAGGCAGCTGCTAGTGGTAACACCTTGTGGGCAAGAAACCTGTGTGACTCAGGACGCCAGTGTTAGCAGGGAAAGGATTCATTTCTAGGGTCAGGGTGGGCTCATGTGGGAGGTGCAAACACGCCTGAATAGCCCCACAGGGAAGTGACCAGGCATGCATACATTGCTTTTGGTACCAGCGTAATGATTACAGATGGTGCCAGTGCTTCTCCAGACAGTCTGTTTATTGTTGATGGAAATGAGATCTGTATACTTTAGATACCCAACAAGCCAGTAGTACAGCAGACACTTTGAGATGAAAATTTCAGAACTTGGCTTATAAATCTGCTCTCTACCCAGAAGTGGGACAATCTTGTGATCTGTCAACTGAGCATTAGGATTTCAAATGGCAGCCCTAGAGATAAACCCAAGTAAAAGACTATTTAATAATCTACCTTTCACTTCTCATATCGACCTTAAGGATGATTATTCTAGACTTACTTTCCAGGAGATAAGTTCCCCACTTCAATGCATTCTGATTTTTATTGTCATTTACCCAGAGCTTTATCTCCTATACCAAATATAGCAAATGCTCTTGGGTAATATTTGATCCAGAGAAGTTTTGTTGGGCTCACAGGGCATTTTGAGGAAGAAATGTTTTTACTGGGTGCTGATTTAAAAATCAAAACATGCCAAAGTGTATAGTTATGGCTTCTCTTGAAAAATGGAGAGATTGGGCAACACTGGACCCATATTCCTGCTTGTTAATGATCAGCTGGAAAGAAATGGTTTCCTCTTTAGATGGGGAATACCCTCTAGGGTCTCCCACCAGTCTCCACTATGCTCATCTATTACCTGCCTGACCCATGTAAGTACCTCAGATAGCAACTCTGACATCTACTGCTGGGTGGTGAACTGCCTCACTGAGGATGGGGAGGGAGCAGCATGGACCCCAGAATACAAGATTCTCCCTAACATTATCCCAGAGAACCCAGAACATGGACTTATTTGGCAATCTGCTTCCCTACCTAGAGCCCTCATGTTGGTTTATAAGAGTCACATTGTATAAAAGCTATTTATAGGCCTGGCGCGGTGGCTCATGCCTGTAATCTCAGCACTTTGGGAGGCCGAGGAGGGTGGATCACGAGGTCAGGAGTTCAAGACTAGCCTGATCAACATGGTGAAACCCTGTCTCTACTAAAAGTACAAAAATTAGTGAGGCGTGGTGGCACATGCCTGTAATCCCAGTTACTCAGGAGGCTGAGGCAGGAGAATACTTGAACCCAGGAGGTGGAGGTTGGAGTGAGCTCAGATCGTGCCACTGCACTCCAGCCTGGGCGACAGAGTGAGACTCCAAAAAAAAAAAAAATAAGGCTATTTATATAGTGACTTCTTTCAGACTTTCGACCCTAGTATTGAGATCTCTGGCTGAAAATGTGGACTCTGGAAACATAAAGCCCAGTGTCAAATCCTGGCTCAACCCCTCACCAGATATGTGACCATAGACAAGTTTCTTAACCTTTCAATGCCTCAGTTTCCTTATCTGTAAAGTGAAGATAACAATAGTTACTATTGTATTGGGCTAGAGTTGAGGATTAAATTATTCATGTAAAGCATCCAGAAAAGTATCTGGCATGAAAGAAATGGTCAAAAAGTGTCTTCTGGCAGAGGAATCCTGGAGTGTCAAGAAAACAATCTACCTTGGGAGCCAGGACAGTGAAATTCAAAGCCTGGCTCCATCACTCCAAGGGAAAACCAGCACCACTTCTTTGAGCCTCACTTTTAGTATGTGTAGAAGCAGAATCTATTTTGTAGGTTATTAAATGGGAGTGGCAGAGGCAAAGGAAACCAAGAACTCTTTAAACACCAAGCTCGAAAGTTGGAACATAGCAGACATTTAAATGTTCACTAAATCTTATCTCATATTAACGACAAGTTTCTTGGACCATTTTCTCAACCTCTAAACCTGTTGGGTAACAGATAAACTAGATTAGAAGAGAGAGAGACAGCTCAATGGGAGATGGGTTTTTGTTTTTGGTGCAGGAATTTTTGAATATATAGTCGAACTTTACCAGTGGCCATTGTGGGATGTTCTGGGCAGATATCCTAGTCTACCAGGATTAGGCCTAGTCTATCCTGGAAACCTCTGACAGAACAAAACCCATGTATTTCAGTTTGCTTTTGCTGTGTAACAAACAACCCCAAAACTTAGTGGCTTAACACAACAGCCACTTACGGAGCCCAGCAACTCTACCAGATGGCAGTTTGGCTTGAGTTCACCTGAGCAGTTCTAGTCTGAGCCTGGTTTAGCTGAGCTTGGCTGGGTTCACTCATGCATCAAGGATCAACTAGTGGGTCAACTGTGGGTGGCTGATGGATGGCGGCTTAGTTCAGAGTGCTTGAGATGATGGAGGCCCCTCTCCGAGTGGTCTCCTATTCTCCAGCAGGCTTACCTGGGCTTACTCAGTGGAGATCACAGAGTTCCAGGAACAGGAGGAGGGCAAGCTTCAGTGCACAAGAACTTTTCAAGCGTCTGTCTGCATGTGCCATGTTTGTGACTGTCCTGTTGGCCAAAGCAAGTCTGGAGCCAAGTTTTGAGTGAATCTGGGAGGGCACTACCAGAGGGGGTTAATACAGGAAGGGGACTTCGTGTAGCCATTTTTGCAAACAGTAGACCTCTTCAGGATCATAAGCAAAGCTAGAAAACTATTCCTTCAACTTCTAGTTGTCAACTGAGCACTGGATTTCAAATGGCAGCCCTAGAGATAAACCTAAGTAAAAGACTATTTAATAATCTACCTTTTGCTTCTCATATCGACCCTAAAGATGATTATTCCAGGTTTATTTTCCAGGAGATAAGTTTAGAAGGTGAGTTTTCTGCCACCACGTCCCATCTGCAAGTTCTCAGATTTGTGTGGAATTTATTCACTGGCAACTGCACTAACCAGGCTTCCAGCAAAGCCAAGACACAGCTGTTCTCAAGCCTGGTTTCACAGCGATCCCTGTCTGAGTCTCCCAACCCATGCTTCCCTGGGTGGCCTGGCTTGACCACGAGCAGTGGGCCCATATGGCTGTGAGTCTGTGTCTCCTGGGTGCCAAACTCTGCCAGGGCCATATGCTGTCTGGAACAAGGCATTATTCACCGTGAGAGTCACTGCTGAGCTGGCAGAGGCACCTGCTGCGGCTGGAATCTGCTTCAGTCAAGACAGTACTGGGAGCTGGTACACCTCCAAGCCCCAGGAAGCCAAACCACTTGACCTAATGACAAATCTCCTGGTTCTCCTCAGATTCCTGGGTCCTACATTCCTAGACCATTAACCTTAAAGGGCTGCATCACCCTGTGTGGCTCCCCCAGGGCTGAGTCGATACAGCCATCAGGACTCTTCTCTGCAGCTGAGAGTGTTTGGAGCCTGAGGGTCAATCCCAAATCACATACAGGGAAGGGCATGGGGGCCAAGGCTGCAGGAGCATGCCCTAATGGGACATTCCTAATAGGGACAATCCTAACAGAGGCCAGCATTGACAGACCAAACACTCACCTATACAGTCATATATTGCTTAATGATGGGGACATGTGCTGCGAAATGCATTGTTTGTTGTTAGGCCATTTCAGTGATACTGATGATCCTGGCCCTGTGCAGGCCTATGTTAATGTGGGTGTTTGTGTCTTAATTTTTAACAAAAATGTTCAAAAAGTAAACAATAAAATTAAAAGAAATTAAGAATAGAATAATGATTGTAAAGATATATAGAAAATATTTTTGTACAGCTGTACAAAAATATTGAGCTAAGTGTTATGCCAAAAAAGTCAAAATGTTAAAAATAAATTTAAAAGTTTATCAAGTAAAAATGTTATCATGAGCTCAGGTTCTTGTATTCACTTTTTATTGAAGAAATAAAAATAATACTTTTTATAAATTTGGTGTGGCGTAAGTGTACAGTGTTTATAAAGCCTACAGTTGAGTGTACAGGAACGTCCTAGGCCTTCACATTCACTCGCCACTTGCTTGCTCTCCCAGAGCAACCTCCAGTCCCACAAGCTCCATTCATAGTAAGTGCCCTATGTAGGTATACCATTTTTAACCTTTTATACCATAGTTTTACTGTTCTTTTCCTGTATTTAGGATATGCAAATGTTTCCCAATGTGTTGCAGTTGCCTACAGTATTCAGGACAGCAACATGCTGTGTAGGTTTGTAGCCTAGGCACAATAGATGATACCATATAATCTGGGGTTTGTGTAAGTAAGTACATTCTATGACGTTCACACAACACAGTTGCCTAATGTCACATTTCTCAGAACATATCTCCGTCATGGAGTGACACATGCCTATGCTTAATATTGCATTCCTTTCTTCCCCTCCCAAGTTCAAAACCCATTGAGTCAGACAAATGGCCACCAAAATGTCAGCTATAACAAACTATGCATCCAACAAAGGACTAGTAACCACAATCTACAAGGAACTCAAATCAGCAAGAATAAAACAAATAATCTCAACAAAAAGTGGGCTAAGGACATGCATAGACAATTCTCAAAAAAAAAAAAGATACAAATGGCCAAGAAATATATGATGAAAAAATGCTCATCATCACTAATTTTCAGGGAAATACAAATCAAAACCACAATACAATACCACATTACTCCTGCAAGAATGGCCATAATTTTTAAAAAATTAAAAAATAATAGATGTTGGCGTGGATGTGGTGAAAAAGGAACACTTTTACACTACTGGTGGCAGCACCACTGCTATGGAAAACTAGCACAACCACTGTGGAAAACAGTGTGGAGATTCCTTAAAGAACTAAGAGTAGATCTACCATTTGATCCAGCAATCCCTCCCGCTCCTGGGTATCTACCCAGAGGAAAAGAAGTCATCATATGAAAAAGACACATGCACATGCATGTTTATAGCAGCACAATTTGCAATTGAAAAAAATAAGGATCCAGCCCAAATGCTCATCAATCAATGAATGGATAAAGAAAATGTGGTATATATATATATATATATATATATATGCCATGGAATACTACTCAGCCATAAAAAGGAACAAAATAATGGCAGCTGCAGCCATCTAAATGGAATTGAAGGCCCTTATTCTAAATAAAGTAACTCAGGAATGGAAAGCCAAACACTGTATGTTCTCACTTATAAGTGGGAGCTAAGCTATGAGGACACAAAGGCATAAGAATGATACAATGGACTTTGGCGACTTGCAGGGAAGGATGGAAGGGGGATGAGGGATAAAAACTACACATCGGATACAGTGTACACTGCTTGGGTGATGGTGCACCAAAATCTCAGAAATCACCACTGAAGTACTTATCCATGCAACCAAACACCACCCATTCCCCAAAAGCTTATTGAAATAAAAAATAAATGTAGCTATATCACTGGTGAAGGTGGCCGGGAGATAAGACTTTAGTTCTGAAGTCAAAAGAGCCTGCTGGGTTAGACTCACCCACCTGGTCACCAGAATAATTGGGTGACTGCAGGCATTTCCCAAAGAGCCCTCTCTCTGCATGGATGGCATAGAGGAGAAGAAATACCTTTGTTTGAAGCTGGATAGTCCCAGCAGGATTGACAGAAAGGATTGCTGACCATGGCATGCTTGGCAACTTCTCCTAAATTTGCCAACCGGTTGACTCAACATGGGCAGACTGGTTATAAGTGGACAGGGAAATGGAGATACCTTCTGACACACTAGGTTGGCCCAGATACTTGCCGCAGAGTGGAGGACGCACATTTTTCTTTATTGGTCCATGAGATTCTCACTTGGACAGAGGAGAGGATCTGAAAATCCAAGAGAGTTGTCGGATCATGACTTATGCTGAAAAGGGTGCAGGTTGGTATCAGCTTGGATTTCATCCCAGACCTACCCCTAACTCCAAAGTACTAGGCACCCAGATTATCCCACAGAATGTGTGTAAGATGGTGCTTCACTCAACATTTATTAGCACCTGATATGAAGCAGGCACTGTGCTAGGCATGGCAGTAATGAAGAGGGAGAAGGCGGTGTCTGCCCTCAAGGTGTTGCCTTTCTGACCAAGTAAGACAGCGCCATGTAATGAGTACAACAAGATGGGTATTACAAGGAAACCAGGAGGCAGAGAGAAGCAAAGGATGAATTCTTTCCTGCATAGAGGAGGATAATGAGGGCTTCTTGGAGGAAGTGAGGCTAATGCTGATACCTGAAGGACAAGCAGTAGCCTACCCACAAGGCAATGCTAGGAAGCATGCTCAGGGCCGAGATGTGTAAAAGTGTGTTAAGTGCTGGGAGAAGCCTTAAATATTCCTGTATTTTCAGAGTCCAGGCTGTGCAAAGGAGAGTGTCTAAGATCACAGCAAGTACCAGATCTGGAAAGGTCCAAGTGCACCACTCAAATATATTTAGAATTTATTGTGTACATTATGATGTCTTAAACTTCTGTCATTCGTGTAGCCCCTTAGTGATTTTCTTCATATCACCTACCTGAGTTTTTTTTACTTAAAATTTTTTAGAAGGTCAACTTTTTAACACTGCAGTAAATAGAAAACAGGGGTCTTTTTGTCAAAGAAATAAGTGCAACAAAACCCAAATGGTGTTACTCAATTCTGATTAGACACTGTTGCCTGCTGAAGGCTCAAAGCCTGAGATCTGCCTTGTCTTTGTTAAAAAGGGATATTAGTACATGTTGGAGACACACTAACACTAAACTGAGACTGTCCTCAACTAAGGGAAGAGTTGAAAGGGATTAACCATCTGGGTCTGCCATGCAGGGTTAGTTGATGCTGGACTCACTGACCACCCAAAAGCATCCTCCCCGGAAGCCGGGGAAACCACTGAAGGACATGAAACAGGGGCCTAACAGGGTCCAAACAAAAGAAATAAATACATTATAGAGCATTTTAGAAGGTGGTAAGTGATGCAGAGAAAAGCAACCAGAGTTGAGGGTAAGGCGTACTAAGGGAAGGGTATTGCAATTTTAGACAAGTGGTCAGGTACATACCCCTGAGAGAGCAACCTTTGAGTGAAGACGTGAAGAAGGTGAGGGAGGAGCCATGTGGATATGTGAGGGAAGCACTTCCATGCAGGGTGGACAGGTGGACATCAGGTGCCAAGGCCCTGGGGTAGGTGGGTGCCTGTATGTTCAATTGCAAAATAATCAGTGAGGCTGGAGTGGAGTAAGAGAGAGGGAGATGACTGGAGACAAAGTCAGAGAAGTTAGGGGCACAGAGCAGAGGGTCTCCTGGCATTTGTCCAACGCCCTATCTACATATTCCTGCAACCATCTTAGGGAGAGAAAAGTGAAAAGGTTAGCTGTCCGCTTTGTGCTCTCTTTTCATGGGCTGAGCACCCACCTTCATAAGTCAGTGCCAGCGCCATCTATGCAGACTGCCTGGGCTCTGGCTGCAAACTCAGCAACAGTGCTGTGTCGTCACCAACCCAGCATCTCTGTCTACACAGCCCCAAACTCAGGCTCTGTTTTCTGAGCAAATAACCAGTCTCACTGATTATTTCTTTGGATTCCAACAGAATCCACCAGGTGTTTCGGTGTTCTGTAGATGGCCTCTGGTGCCTTCTTATAGCTAATGCCCCACAGGCAGGACTGCAGTTGTCACGAGCCCT
Organism: Cacajao melanocephalus; assembly: GCA_963573385.1. Taxonomy (NCBI): domain Eukaryota; kingdom Metazoa; phylum Chordata; class Mammalia; order Primates; family Pitheciidae; genus Cacajao; species Cacajao melanocephalus. The sequence continues at coordinate 14,222 of CAUYLG010005802.1, read as the reverse complement.
CCCACCTTCGGAACTGTCACTGGGCTCTTCAGGGGAAGGTAACCGAGCTCCTCTGAGGACTGTGTTCTTGCCAGGTGTTCTGCACATGCCCTTGGAAGGATAAAGGCAGATGGTGGATGGGTTGGGGGTGTTGGGCACATTCTCCTGGGGGGCATCCCAGTTGGAAATCCACCTCAGGGATCGGACACTGAGTGCATGTGACCCGTGTGAGTTGGCCTCACTTTACATGAGATTAGTTGTGTCTGAGGTGTGTCAAGGGAAGGAAAGGAGCTCCAAGCTAATGAGATGTGTTCCTGGCAGCATTAATGCAGCTGCATACCCAGCAGGCATTGCCATCCATCAGTCTGTCAGCCTCTCTGGGGGCCGCTGGAGTGTAAATTAATCTGGAGGTACCAACTCCACTGCTGAATTCTTCCTCCAATTTGTTTGTGTCTGAAATTGTTCCCTGGGCTCCCAGAGAGGATAAGGCAGTCACTTCTGCCTTCTGCCATCAAAGCATGGGGATTTTTCATGACCATGAACCCCAGACTGGACTTGGGGGCCACTGGCTTGGGAGGGACACTGTGATTTCCAACCATAGACTGGGCAAGTCATGGTGAGAAAGAACAAGGGGCCTCTGAAAATGCACAGAGCTCCATAAAGCACAGAGCTCGGCCTCTGGGACTATTGAAGAACATTCTGCTAACCTAGGTACTGGAGAGTAAGCAAAGCACATGAGGAAAAGTTCATAGCTGCTCACTCTACTGTCTTGATTTGTCTTCTTTCCAATAAGTATGGGAGCTGGGGGAGGGGGTGGGGGCTCGTTCCTGTAATCCCAACACTTTGGGAGGCCAAGGTGGGAAGGATCACTTGAGTCCAGGAGTTTAAGATGAGCAAGAAGGGCAACATAGCAAGACCCTATCTCTAAAAAAATTTACAAATTAGCTAGGTGTGGTAGCATACCTGTAGTCTCAGCTACATAGGAGGCTGAAGTGGAAGGATGGCTTCAACCTGGAAGGTCAATGCTGCTGTGAGCCATGATCATGCCACTGCACTCCAGCCTGGGTGACAGAGTGAGACCTTGTTTCTAAAAATAAAGTTAATTTAAAATTAAAAACTGGGGAATAAAACCTTCAGTAACAGAAAGTATAGACAACAGATGTATACATTCTGTCACCTAGATATATACATCTGTTGTCTATATTTTCTGTTTTATTTGTCTAGTATCCAATCCCCTATTTGACTGGTACCAATATGACTTTTCTTTAGGGAGTTTTGTGCCACGTGGCCCAGGCCAAGGAGTGTATAATGCTGCCCTCCTCCCACGGAGATGGGCTCATGACCTGGGCTAGCCACTCAGGGAACTCCATGGCCCTTGGCCATTGGGATTTGTTCAGGAATGGCATGTGACTCAAAATGGGTCAATCCAAACCTCCCTAAGTTACAATCTATGGACTCTGGTAGAAATAAGTGTCATTTCCTCTGGGATCAAGCTGTGAGCATTATGTAACCCAGGTGCCAATAGACACCTTTGCCAGTCACCTGGAGGGAGTGATCTGCAAAATGAAACCAACATACAGATAAGAGCAGAATCGAGTGATGGAGACAGAGAGCCCCAGGGACGCAACTGGATTCCTTAGATCTGGATGTGCTTGAGACTAGATACATCGTTGGACTTTCAACCTATCTGTGGCAATACATTCCCTTGTTGTTTGAGTGAGTTTGAACTGAGTTTCCATCACTTGCAACCAAAGGAAAGATCTCAGTTCAAATCCTAGCTCTGCCAATTGCTAGCTCTGTGATTCTGGGATAGCACTTCCCTTGTCTAAAGTCACTTCCCTCATCTGAAAATTAGAAATCACAGCATGTGTCCTGTAGGGCTGCTGAGAGAGTTAAAACGAACATCTGTGAATGCTCCTGACCAATTCTTGACTTCAGCAGGTAATCCATTGAAATGCTGGTTCCCAGCCAGGCGTGATGGCTCATGTCTATAATCCCAGCAGTTTGGGAGGTCAGGGCGGGTGGATCTCAAGGTCAAGAGATCAAGACCATCCTGGCCAACACGGTGAAACCCTGTCTCTACTAAAAGTACAAAAATTAGCTGGGCATGGTGGCGCATGCCTGTAGTCCCAGCTACTCAGGAGCCTGAGGGAGGAGAATCACTTGAACCTAGGATGTGGAGGTTGCAGTGAGCTGAGGTTGTGCCACTGCACTCTAGCCTGGTGACAGAGCAAAACTCTGTCAAAAAAAAGAAAAGAAATGCTGGTTCCCTTCCTTCTCCACTGCTGAGCATTGAGAGGACACTCTGCATGCTGCTGGGTGGACAGACACTGGCGCTGTCAGGAGGAGATAGGGCTGAGTCCACGTGGTCATCGCAGGCTCTGAGGGCCCTCCTAGGTCTTGCTTCCTGCTCTGTCTCTACCTTTTTTTCCTGTTTCCCCATCTTCTCTCAGTGTCTAGAGGGCTCCGTGCTCTAAAGAGGATTCCAAAATCCACATCCAGCCATACTGGAATGGAAAGAGCCAAAGGAAGTCAGTTGAAAGAAAGTAGAGCTTGCAGAAAGCTGAGGAGTGGGAACAACGGGGTCAACACAGGAGCAGATGATTCTCACAACAGAATCCTAACTACTCAGCAAGATGAGGACAGGAAGGTTTCCGGGGGCCTTGAGAAGCTGGAGAAGACTCTCCACAGCATCTGAAAGACTCATAACAAAGGTTTGTAGGTTACTTTAATTCTCGGCAAGATTCACAAGGACAAGAAGTGGGAGTCCTTTGCTCACTTCTCTTCTCCCAGCTTCTTCTCAGGTGCCTGGAATTGAACAAGTGCTTTGAAAACAAACATCAGCAAAAGAAAGAACAGGCCAGTGGCTGAAGTATGCAGGCTGCAGACTGGCAGATAGTAGCCTGAAGAATCAGGAGATGCAGTTTGTTTGGCCCTTGTTATATTTGTTTGTTTTTTGTAGCTGTTGATATTGTTTAAAAATCATTTGCCAACATTTTATAACTGAGAAATTTTGCATGAAATCTTTATTTCTTATTTCACATTTAAAAAATGATATACAAAGCCAGGTGTGGTGGCTCACACCTGTAATCCCAGCACTTGGGGAGGCTGAGGTGGGAGGATCCATTGAGCTCAGGAATTTGAGAGCAGCCTGGACAACATGGTGAGACCTCATCTCTACATAAAAATTTTAAAACTTATCCAGGTATGGGGTGCACACCCGTGGTCCCAGCTACTAGGGAGGCTGAGGTGGGAGGGTCAATTGAGCCTGGGATGTTGAGGCTGCAGTGAACTGTGATTGTACTATGGTACTCCAGCCTGGGCAATACAGTAAGACCCCATTTCAAAAAATAAAAAATGATATACATAGGGTTTCCAAGAGAATCTTGGAGATTAGTGAGCGAGTGAACTTAGCGGTATTAAGATTCCCAGACTGCCGGGCACAGTGGCTCGTGTCTGTAATCCCAGCACTTTGGGAGGCTGAGGCAGGTGGATCACTTAAGGTCAGGAGTTTGAGACCAGCCTGGCCAACATGGTGAAACCCTGTCTCTACTAAAAATACAAAAATTAGCCAGTCATGGTGGCATGCACCTATAATCCCAGCTACTCAAGAGGCTGAGCCAGAATTGCTGAACCCGAGAGGTAGAGGTTGCAGTGAGCCAAGATCGCGCCACTGCACTCCAGCCTGGTGAGAAATTTAGAGTCAATCTTAGAAAAAAAAAAAAAAAAAGAATTCTCAGATCATAGCAACATTCCTGCTATCTACATCCTCCATTTGGGGAAAATTCAGATCACTGTATAGTGCTTGCAGATTCTTACAAAGTGCCGACAGATGCCAATTCCCAAGCACATGGGCCATTCTTTCCTCTGAGAACCACAAGATGAAACAAAATAATTGTAAAGAAGCTCAGGAAGTGTCCCACCAGTCCGGCTGTATCAGGCAACTATTGTGCATAACATCAGCCCTGCAACTCAGTCTGAGGGTTCATACCCTTTTAGAGAGAGCCAGAAAAAATTGGAGAGGCCAGAAGGGCAAGGAAACTAAAAAACAGGTCCAATGAGAAAGAGTTGAATAAACAGGAGCTATCTTGCCGGGACAAAAGAGTTATCTAAGATAGAAGTATTTGAAAAGCTGTTATGAGGAGAAATTGGGTCTGTGCTGCATAGGGTGGGTAGGAAGTCCAAGAATCCACAATTAGCACAATCCAAAAACTAAAGTGAGCTCTTTTAGAAAGTCTCTGTAGTGGCCAGAATAACCATGTAACTGGTTTCTGTTTTTTGTGTTTTGGTTTGAAGGCAAAATATTAGATGATGGCTAAACCATACACTTCCCTTCAGTTGAGGTTTGAGGTTAACCATTCATGCCTCTCTTCACTTTCTGGTTCTATGCTAAGTTTAAAAAATAGGCGAAGATGGAAATTAAAATATAATTTCTACTTGTATTCCTGATCAAGCTAGATGGAAGACTGCCTCTGGAACTCAAGGCCAAAATTAGGCATTCCATAGCTACCTCTTAAACTTGACTTTGGGATCTGCCTGAAGGAAAAGTTGAGGTACCCACCGAGCCATCCACAGAGGAGATCTAAACCACTCTCACCCTCTTTGTGGCCTCATAAACAAAAATCATAGATGTAGTTTCCAGACCCACCTCTAGAAATCAGAACAATTGGGTCCTACTCAATGAGGATAAATGCTTTAGCATTTCTCTGTGATGGGCAAGTCACAGAGACAGACGAAAAGGGAAAGACCCAGGGTCAAGAAAGAAACTGAGCTATGTTTGACCCAGATTCCACTATGTAAATGTGAATTATGACATCTGATACCTACAGAGTGCTTGTTATGAGCCAGAGACCATTCTTAGGGCTTTATATAATCTCATGCATCTCATTTTATCATCTCATCAAATCCTTGCAACAACCCTATGAAGTATTACTACTACTGTCTCTGTTTTATAGCTAGAAACCCAAGGAATGGAGAGGTTAAATAACTTGTGTAAGAACACACTAGTTAGAGGTTGGGCTGACTTTTAAACCCAGGTTCTTCTGACTCCAAATTGGAGCTCCTGCCGAGGTAGAAGGAAAAGCAGAAGCTTCATTCACAATAGTTTACGGAGAGGCTGCAGGTGTTGGCGGGACTCTCTGTAGCTTCTCATCACAGGATTCTATCCATAATAAAAGGAGCTTCACATTCCATGTCTCCTTCTCCCTGAGCCCTGGGACTGATCCTGTACCTCTGGGATTCAAACCTTTGCTTTGCCACCTTTGAACTGGATGGCCTTGGGTAGCTTCCCTAATTTCAGTTTTCTCATTTGTAAAATAGAGAAATTTTTACAAATTTCTCTATTTGTCAGTTTTATCCCTTGTGCAAAGTTAGGCAGGCTCTGCTCCCACCTAGACATCTACCTTGATCAGCAATCCTTTTTGCCCTGTAGCTTTTCAGCCTTGAACCATTGCATTTTCACTCTTTTGTCTCTCTCGTCTCTCTCTCTCTTTTTTTAAACAGGGCCCTAAGAATGGTTCCTGACACATAACAAGCACTCTGTAGGTATCAGATGTCATAATTCACATTTACATGGTGGAATCCAGGTCAAGCATGGCTCAACTTCTCCCTCTGTTGCCCAGGCTGGAGTGCAGTGGCGTGATCTCAGCTCACTGCAACCTCCACCTCCCCAGTTCAAGCGATTCTTGTGTCTCTGCCTCCCAAGTAGCTAGGATCACAGGCACATACCACCACCCCCAGCTAATGTTTTTATTTTTAGTAGAGATGGGGTTGCGCCATGTTGGCCTGGCTGGTCTTGAGCTCCTGACCTCAGGTGACCCACCAGCCTCGGCCTCTCAAAGTGTTGGGATTACAGGTGTGAGTCGCCACTCCCAGCCAACATTTGTCACTCTTATGTGACATACTGCCACCTCCTCCCTCCCACCCACCCTCCATTTTTCCCTCTTTAAGGATCTGTGAGAAGTGGCTTAGAAAAAAAAGTCTTGCCCTAACTTTGTTTCCGTAAGCTTCCAATATAGAAAAATCTTCCAGATGCCAATGCAAGCCATAGTCTGTAGAGATAAAATGGAAAGGAGAGGGGGGAAAAAAAACAGGAAGAGCAGAACTTTGAACTTGGGGCTATTGCCCTTAAATCTCACTCTCTGCTAGAGGACCTCACTGTATGTCACTGTTGATCCCATTTAGTCCTCAATTGTTTTTAGACGAGTTCTCACTGTCACCCAGGCTGGGGTACAGTGGTGTGATCTTGGCTCACTGCAACCTCCACCGCCCAGGTTCAAGGAATTCTCCTACCTCAGCCTCCTGAGTAGCTAGGATTACAGGCATGTGTCACCATGCCCAGCTAATTTCTGTATTTTAGTAGAGACAAGGCTTCATCTCGAACTCATGACCTCAGGTGATCCACCCACCTCGGCCTCCCAAAGTGCTGGGATTACAGGCGCGAGCCACTGCACCTAGCCTAGTCCTTAATTTTTACCCAAGATGCTCATCTGCTGGAGATAAAGTGGGGACCCTCCCCATGAGGAAGACGGAGCAGAAGGTTCTGCAGACAGTCACCCACTCCACCTACTGTGGTCACTGGTTGACAAAAGGCCTGGAGTCAGAGATAGGGACAGACCATCTGGCCCAGCCCAGCTCTCTCAGCCTGTCTCCAAGGTTCAGGCCATCAGAAAGCCTTTCTTTCCTGGCTTATGTGTGGAGGCCCAGGCTCCTTCATACCCCAAGACTGAGAGCTAAATGTACATCGCTTACAGGGGATGCCGTTAACACATGGATTATCTTCTAAGCAAAGTAGCCCTGGAGGTTCATTTGCTTTTCCCTCAAAACACTCTCCAGGCAGCCACGGATTCTGTTTTATAGCTCAAGTTAGCTGCACAATTAAACCCAAAGCAGCTCATTTATGAATATGAGATGCCAAGTTTCCCTGCAAAACATAGCAAAGTAACAGATGCTTTAGAGCAATAAACAAATTGAAATATAGCTTTTTGTTTCTTTCTCTGATACTAATGGGCAGAAAACCTTTTTTGGGAAGTACAACTTGGGGATGGAGTGATGTAAAATGCTGTGTTCACATCTCTCCATTGGACACAGGGCCTGGATAACCCATTTTTGAAGACCTACATTTGCCCAAACCCCTGGTTGGCAAACTAAGTGAAGACTTGATTTAACCTCCATTTCTCCCTTGGCTGGGTACCCTTGGCCAGAAAACAACTTGGCACACTTTAAGTAGCAGGCCTAATGCAAGCATTTTTCTACCACCTAGAAAGTGACCTCTGTTTCATAGATTTGAAGAAATGAAACAAATTCAAGAACACAAAAAGGGAGATATTTACTCTATTTTCCTTTGCTGGCTTATACTTTACATTTTTAAAGTTTTACTGCGGCACTGATTCCACTTCTTTTTTATTTTTATTTTTTAAGACAGGATCTTGCTCTGTCACCCAAGGTGAAGAGCAGTGGTGTGATCACGATTCACTGTAGCCTCAAGCTCCTGGGCTCAAACGATCCTCCTACCTCAGCCTCCCAAGTAGCTAGGACTACAGGTATACAGCTAGCTAATTTTTAAATCTTTTTCTATTGTCTGGGTGCAGTGGCTCATGCCTGTAATCCCAGTACTTTGGGAGGCTAAGGCGAGTGAATCACCTGAGGTCAGGAGTTCGAGACCAGCCTGACCAATATAATGAAACCCCATCTCTACTAAAAGTATCAAAAATTAGCCAGCCGTGGTGGCATGTGCCTGTAATCCTAGCTACTTGAGAGGCTGAGACAGGAGAATCATTTGAACCCGGGAGGTGAAGGTTGCAGTGAGCCAAGATTGCGCCATTGCACTCCAGCCTGGGCAACAGGAGCAAAACTCTGTCTTAAAAAAAAAAAAAAAAAAACTTTTTGTAGAGATGAGGATTTTTTTTATGTTGCCTATGCCAGTCTCAAACTCCTGACCTCAAGTGATCGTCCCACCTCTGCCTTCCAAAGCTCTGGGATTTCAGGCATGAGCCACTATGCCTGGCCTGATTCTACTTTTAAATTATGAGTCACAATTCATCAGAGTCCCTAGAATTTCTAGCCATTTATTATGTGCACCTGGGAACCTCCCACTCCGTTCCCCCAATGGTCATTGCAAACCTTTCGGTCTACTCTGTAAATCTTTGGCCCTGCTCTTTGGCACATGACCTTGCTCCTGCAAATCCTTCCATTTCCCACTGGCTTCATCTGTTTGGGTGGCTTATAAACAACAGAAATCTATTTCTCACAGTTTTGGAGGCTGGGAAGTTCAAGATCAAGGTGATGGCAAGTTGAGTGTCCAGAGGGCCCATTTCCTGGTTAATCCTGTGTCCTCACACGGAAGAAGAGGTGACAGAGTTCTCTGAGGTCTATTCTATAAAGGCACTAATCCCATTCACTGGACTCTGTCCCCATGATCTATTCATCTCCCAAAGACCTGACCTTCACATAGCATCACCTTGGGGATTAGGTTTCAACACATAAATTTTGGGGCAACACAGTCTACGGCACCCACCCAACTATTTACACAGCTATATACACCTGTAGCAGACACAGTCAGAGCTTGGCTCAGATCCCCCTTAGTCTTCACCCTCACATGATAAAGGCTGTGACTCAGTGGGGGCATGCTTGGCCCATGAAGGCCAAGGTGGGAGGATCACTTGAGGTCAGGAGTTTGAGGCCAGCCTGGGCAACATAGCGAGACCCCATCTCTACGATATAAATAAATAAATAAATAAAACTAGCCAGGCATGGTATGTATATGCATATAGTTCCAGCTACTCATGAGGCTGAGGTGGGAGGATCACTTAAGCTTCCAGGAGTTCAAGGCTGCAGTGAGCCATGACCATGCCACTGCAAGCCAAAATTCTGGAGACGTTATAACCCTGGAGACAGCCCTCAGTGAATAATAGACAAAGATGTGGAGGATAAATACAACAGCTTTCTTGTTCTTCAGTTGGGACAAGTCTAGGTTGGATACCACACTGCCTCCTAGAGTTTCCCAGTGGGACTGAGCCTCAGTTTACCACAGTGACAACAGCACATCCTTTAATGGTTTCCTTTCTGTCCCATTCTCTGGTGTTTTCTAAGATCAACTTCCAAATACATTTCTTGTATTTTTTTTTTATTGTTTTGAGATGGAGTCTCACTCTGTCATCAGGCTGGAGTGCAGTGGCACAATCTCAGCTCATGGCAACCTCCTCCTCCTAGGTTCAAGCGATTCTCTTGCCTCAGCCTCCTGAGTAGCTGGGACTACAGGCACAGTGCCACCACACCTGGCTAATTTTCGTATGTTTAGTACAGACAGGGTTTCACCATGTCGACATGGATGGTCTAGATCCTTTGACCTGGTGATCCGCGCACCTTAGCCTCCCAAAGTGCTGGGATTACAGGCGTGAGCCACTGTGCCCGGCACGTTTCTTGTGTTTAAATCCTTGTCTCTGTGTCTGCTTCTGGAGTGGGGACAGGAGAACGAAATCTGAACACTCCCTAAACTAGTCAGTAGTCTTCTTTCACTCATGCAAGGCTAACTGATCTGTGCTCTTAGGCCCACGTCTTGCTGAGGCTGTGTAATCTCACAGATACAAAGGCTACTTTTCAAGAAGGTCCCTGGCGTTTCTGAGCATTAGACACCACTGACCATTTGCACGAGTCAGTGGTGTCTCATTTGCATTTGCAAACTATATGGTCTGTTTTTGGCTGCCACTTCATTGGAGTGTTAGTTTGGATGTAGATTTAACCAAATTAATGTTGGCTTAACCGAGACACTCTTGCACTCTCTGGGATAGAGTGAGGTGCCACTGCCTCACAGGCTCTCATTGCATCTCAGGTGCATTTCCACCCTGAGCATTTCTCTTTGTTTTGTAGCCCTCTGTCTCCTTGGCTAGAACATGAATTCCTTAATTAAGGCAAAAATTTGCTATCAGCACCAGGGACAGTGCATAGCACAAACAAGTTCCCTTCTCGGTTGATGTTGTCTGTCGGTCGATGTTGAATGAATTGGTTGACAAAACTGTACAACAGCCATGGCATTGTGACAGCCGAGGTCGGCCTGTCTTCCTTTACGCTTTACCCACACACAGAAGTGTCTACCTGAAAATTCACATGCAAAATCTTGGACACACAAACACAGACACAGACACACGTTTCCTAAAAACGGACAAAGGTGTAAGCAGAGAGAACAATGAAAGCTTCAGACTCATGGACTTTGGTGACAAATTTACAATCAAAATCAAACTTATCTGCAATGATAATAAGTACAAAGGGAAGTTGTGAAGTGTATCCTATAACAGGTGCCAACACTTCATATACAATTATTTAGTCATAAAAATCATTCATTGAAGCCTCAGAAAAGCCATGTAAGAAAATTCCCAATCTGAAAATCCAAAATTTGGAATGCTCCAGGATCCAAAGCATTTTGAGCATCATATGACAATTCAAGGAAATGCTCATTGGAGCATTTCGGATTTTGGATTTTTGGATTTGGGATGCTTAATCGGTAAGTATAATACAAATATTCTGAAATCTGGGAAAATCCCAAATCTGAAACACATCTGGTCTCAAGCATTTCAGATAAGGGGTATTCAACCTGAATTGCTTTCTCCATTTTAGATGTGTGGAAACTGAGACTTGGGGAGCTTAATGGACTTGCTCAGTGTACCTCAATTTTTAGGTGACAGAAACGAGATTACAACTTAGACTTGTGTCTTTCATTACACTAACATAGTTTCCAGTGGGGATTACCCTTTTCACATTCAACAAGTTTCTGCCACAACCAAGAAGTGGGATGAGATGAGAGAGTTTGGGAATTGCCTATAAATTTCCAGAAAATAACAGACCTTTGACAAAAATATTTTTCAAAAAATAAAATACAATCGACTAAATTATTGCATTTTCAGCAGTGACTATTCTTAGGATTGACTTCCAGATATGATAGTTAACCAGTGAATACTTTCCTCTATTTCAAGATTCTTGGCATAATAAGGAAAAACCCACGTATCCTTCATGACAATCTTGTACAATCAGAAGAGAAAAAAGCTTCAGATATCTCTCCTTTGACCTCCTTGCTAATCTGAAGATTTCTTTCCACACAAGGACTCAGAATTAACTAATAATTAGTTACATGTATATGACAACCTGTCCATTGAAAAATGGCGACATGAGAGATGCCATTTAATAATAACATTAATAATCAGACTTTGGGGTTTTCTACAAGGATTTTCTCCTTAAAGGAGCATTGCTTTATTTTTTTTCTCATTGAAATGTTTTTGACTGTAAGAGGATGATACTTTTTCTCATATTTTACCTTTAGGGATATCTAATAAGCCAGTTATTTATAAAGCTTACCAAAGGGGACAATGTGAATGTTCTTTGTGACTGCTTTTTTTCTGGTTGTTAAAGGTTTCTTTAAAGAGATCCCAACTACATACATTTTTCTGCAATAGGCCACCTTCTTGAGGAAGGCTCTTTAAATGCAAAAGCACATCCATCTTTGTTTTATCAACACTTTTTAGGTCTTACCAAGCACCAGGCACTGTACAAAGTACATCACACTTAATTATTACCATAATCCCAGGAGGTTAAGCACCACAATTTGACCCATTTAACAGATGAGAAAACTGAGGCTTAAAGAGGTTAAATAGTGTACCTGTGATTACTCAGGAGTGGGCGAGTAGAATTAGAAACCACGTCAGGCAGATTCCAGAGTCTGTAGGTTTAACCACCAAACTCTTGGCCTCCCTAATTTTAAAGAGCTATCAAACTGACCTACTGCATGAGAAGTGCCTTTCTGTGGGTTAAGTAAAAGTTAACCTTAACCATCCAGTTCTCCAGGCACTCAGCAACTGGCTGTAGGCACTAGTAGGCAGAAGAAATCACCTGTGTTTAACAGAAAAGGGCCAGAGTTTGCTGACATATTTAGCTAATCCACATAGAGCTTGCTGATGAGGATTCTGGTTAATTAGTTGTGGAATTTTTAAAAACGAGCAGATGTGCTATGGTGAAATGCATTTTACTTCCTGAACCCTAGGGGAAAGCACTGGGTATGTTCTGAGGCTGTGTACCATATCTTGATTGAACATTCAGCTGCATGTTTTGCAAGACTCAGGTATCCTGGCCTGGTTCCAACATGGATAATTACATTCTGCTTCAGTTCTCCCTACTGCCTCAGGCACGTACAAGGTTAATCATAACTACAGCTAACAAGCGCCTACTATGCATCAGAATATACTGAGAAATTTCCATGCATCATCTCGAAGCCTTTCCACAGTTCTGCAGAGTGAGTTTTATTTTATCCCTTTAATGGGGAAACTGAGGCTCAGATTGAGGTTAAGTGACTTGTCTGACACTGCACAGTAGTAAGTAGCAAAACAGAAATTCAGATTTTTCCCTTCTACGATCTTCATTTGAAAAAAAAAAAAAAAGCATTTGACCCAAGAAGTCAAAGGGTGCAACGAGGATATAATTTGTGTTTCAAAGGATTAACATTACAAAAAGTCATTTAAAAATTAATTTGTAATTACAATTAGAAATTTATTTTAAAATTACAAAGGATTTAATTTTTTATTTCTTTGATGTCTAATGACTGAATATTTTGCAAAATTTCTATCTTCTTTCAGGAATTATGTCTCACAATAAAAAAAGAGTTTCCTTCCAGCCCTTCGCCCTCAGTTCCCTTCTCAGAGACCCAATGTAATATATTCTTATGTATCATGCAATATATTCTATGCATCTACACCTGATTTTCTCTTTGAAGTTGTTGTTATAAGTTGTTTGGCTGAAATGGACTCTACCTCTGTACTGAAGCTTCCTATTTCAATTTATAAGTGTATTGGGAGTAAAGCAGTGAAGGGTTTTGTATGAATATCGAAGAATAGGCTGTTCTATACATCTTTCAAGAAAAGTCATCAAGAACTGAAAGTGGTGTTTGTTTGTTTGTTTGTTTGTTTTGGTGAGACAGAGCCTTGCTCTGTCGCCCAGGCTGGAGTGCAATGGCACAATCTCGGCTCACTGCAACCTCCGCCTCCTGAGTTGAAGCAATTCTCCTGCCTCAGCCTCCTGAGTAGCTGGGATTACAGGTGCCCGCCACCACGTGTGGCTACTTTTTTGTATTTTTAGTAGAGATGGCGTTTCACCATGTTCGCGAGGCTAGTCTTAAACTCCTGACCTCAAGTGATCTACCCACCTCGGCCTCCCAGAGTGCTGGGATTACAGGCATGAGCCACCATGCCTAGCTGCAAGTGGTGTATTTTATATATAGTTGGGAGAGGTAGAGAATACCAGAATATCATGAAAAAATTATGTCTTCCATTTAATATCAAAGTACACATATAGACCAGTTATCATACGTACAAAGTATTTTCTGACTTTTTAAATGTACTAATTTACACTGGCATTTTCCCTATAGCTCCAACATTTTCCAAAATGTTATTTACAAACACAGCACAGCATTTCATAAACAAATGTAGTATCATTTAATAAATATTAGTATTGTTATACACCAAGGTTGCTTCTATTACTTCACCACTTTAAATCAATAATACTAAACTAAGCATCCTTGTCCATCTTTCTGCAGGTATCTTAACAATTTGACAGGATAAATTACAGAGACTGACTTCCATAAAATTTAAACTTATATGCAATCCAAATATTTTATAAGAGTGAATATTTCTATGTGCCATGGATTGTTAAATAATTTTTAACACAGTGATAGGTCAAAATGCTATCTGGAGAGAGATCGAAGATGGCTGATTAGCAACAGCTCAGGATTGTAGCTCCCAGTGAAAGTGCAGAGAGTGAGTGGATGCTGCAATTTCAGACGAATTTCTGTTGCTCACAAACTGGGAGCTACCCAGCGGAGGAGCCACACGGGTCGCCAGCGTGACTCTTTTGGCTGCCGTGGCAGTTTTGCCAGCGCCCCAGCACGTGGTGCGGCGTGGCGCTTCTCAGTGCAGAGTATACAGGACTGGGAGCCCTTTGAGTCAGGCTCGGCTGGTCCCATCCCCACAAGGAGAACAGCAATTGGAAGCACTGAGGACTGAGAGTTTCACAGTAAGCACAGCTGAACCTGGGAAGGCCTAGCTCTGTGGGGAAGGGGTGTCTGCTGAAGGAAAACTAAGAAACAGAAAAAACTTCATCACCAACAAGCCGGACGTCCACTCAGACCCAATCTGAAAGTTGGCAATTACAAAGACGACAGGTGGATAAATCCACAAAAATGGGAAGAAACCAGTGCAAAAAGGCTG